>JAMXBB010000009.1:107792100-107820176 GCA_024138015.1 Lumnitzera littorea | reverse complement strand
ATATATATATATATATCTCCAAATCAAATTACATGTAGACACAAAATTTATAGCATGCGAATAATTATATATCTATAAGGCAAGAGTAAGGTCCGTGAACTTGAAATTGGAGAGGGATACATCTAGCACTAATGTTTTTTTATATAGGATTACAAAAAACTTAAAAGAAGACTACTCTCTTCCTAATAAGAAATTAGGTTAAGTTAAAATTGTTTAATGGAAGATTAGTATTTATATTCTTATTGGATGAGAGTAGCGACCTCTTATTAAACAATAAAATGAGTAGTCCTACCCATTACAGGCTATCCACATTAAAGCTCAATAAAGATGTCCACATTGGTTAAGTACAATTATTAAATAGTAATTTCATAAATGATATATAATAATTCAAAAAAATATATTTTTTAAATAATTATTAATGCAAATCCACATAATTAAATAATCTAACCATTTTTAGTTTCTTTTTCCTTTACATAAAGGGTGGTGTTTGATCATCCACCACCTTTGTTGTTGCAACCAAAATGCCACCTACCTCAAATTTGGGTAAAATAGTGGTTATGAGTTATGATTACAAAGGTAGCTATAGAATTTCTTATAAAATAGTATTGTTATGTCTCTAGCCACTAGAAAGGTGGCAGGCTAACCAACCCCCTCTAGTTTTAGCTAGACTTCATTCTTTTTTTCCCCCCTTGTATTTTTCTCAACCAAGAATGCCATTATAGGGCACTCAACCCATTTGACCTTATAAGAATCCTGTAGGATTTAACATTACAAGGGTTTTGGTTGAGTTCTATGAAGGGGTTTAAAACCTTATAGGTTTCTAGGTTAAGTTTTGATATTTACAAAAAACCTTATAGGAAAACCTGAACCTTGTAAAAAAATTATATACACTTAAAGTACTATATATACATAAATAATTGTGTTAATTATTACTTTATTATTTTGTCCTTCTCAAGATAAGAGTGGCAATCCACCTAGCATCCTTCAAGATGAATTAGAAGATCCCATTCCTCATCTTTTTAAAGTTATCATAAGGAGATTGGTCAAATGGCATGTCCTACCTCTAACCTGTGTTCCTAATAGTTGCATTGTGAATATCTATGAGGAAGGGGATTGTACACCTCCATACATTGGCAAGTGATTTTGTCCAACCACTCTATATAGTATCATATCTCAGCAAGTGTAGTATTATTTTTGGCTCAAGATTGAAAGCTATAGATGCTAGTGAATTTGCTAGCTTATTTGCAATTCGCCTAGGTAAATAAACTTACTATTTATAGATCTATCTTTGTGAATTTAGTTTAATTAAATGTGGGTTGCATTGCTTCTTTTTTATCTATTGTAGTTATCGTTGCTTCAATTCAACTAATGGGTCGAGTTCTTACCCAAGAAACCCCATAGGGTTGAGTTATAGGAATAAGATAAAAACGCTATAGGATTTAAGGCGGGTTCTAAGAAGCCCTATAAGATAAAAGGATTAAGTTTACTTTTTGCAAAACTCATTCCAAACCTATCTTGGTAAGAACCCTCATTCTCAACTTAATATTTTCATTTTTCAATTTTTTTTTTCAAAATATTTTATATTGATAACGAAATGTTGTTATGATGATGACAATGGAAGATTTTCTAATTTTACATAGGCCCAAGACTACACCAGGCAAGGATCAATCTAGAGACACTCCTACTATGACACTTTGCTTTGCATGGCATTTAACTCCTCTACTTAAGGCTAGTCAACTACTTTAACACCTTATAAAAACCCAACTAGAACTCATCACATCGAAGTATTGTCCACTTTAGCATAGTGTTCCCTACAATTTTCTCTTTTAGTATAGTTAGCTACTTATCAAGAGGTCACCCATCATTCCCTCCTAAGTACATTTAACTTTGGAGTTTTGATAAACTCCATACCTTACACTAAAAAAGAACCCAATGATTAAAGTTCCATCCCCTTCTATCTAAGGATGTCATAAATAGGAATTTAATGAACTTAAAAGAACAACATCAGCAAACCCTATATAATGGTGAAGACTCCTTAAGATAATGGTGCTGGTTAGCAAACAAAAGGAATGTAGAAAGGGTTATGTGTATGCTTTACAGTGAAGAACTGTATAAGAAGTAGAGGTAGCTAATTTAGTATATCATCTTCATGTGCTCTTTTAAGGTTAATTGCTACTAGGTAATCATTCTGACTATCTTTGTAGTGTCACCTTCTATAGCACCAAGCAATAATTTAGAGATCATAATTCATTTACCTCTTGACAATGAAGCTTAATATAGCTTCCCTGAACCAAATATGAGTTCTCATGTATGAATGAAAACAAAATTTAGAAGTCACATTAACAAACACATGCAATTGCGATATAGATGAAGTTAGAAAGTGGGTATAGGCTGTAAAGCCTTGATTTTTGAGCCAATAAAATTTTAAGTAGGAATGGAATAGGAAACATAATACTCAAAGTAATGTCATTAGGATAAACTTGATGAGATAAAAGAAGGTTGAACTTGAAATCCTAAATAAGATATGTATAGAGAATCTAAAGTGAGAGTAAGCTAATGAATTTTTTACGATACATGAAATTTCAAGGAAAGTTTTAAGATATCATTTAAGTTTGAATATAACTTGAAAAACATCTTTGAAACCTTAGAGATGTTAACTTTTTAAAGCTTGGAGAAAGCTAAATTGTATGCTTGGAGATATTGGGGAATCAAATAAGAGTGATGAAACTTGGATAAAAGGACCCCGAAACATTAAAGTTGTTTTGACAAAAATTATTAAACCCCTTTTTTACTAGAAACTTGACAAGTAAGATATTTAAGTGGCTTTTTAATGAATTTATTTAAGGCCAATGAGTTCCTTGAATCAATTGCATTTGGAAAAGACTTTAGAAAGGTATAGAAGTCTCTAGATCCTTGTAAATCAATTTAAGTAGATGGCTAGTTTCCTTCTCTTTTTCCTTCCATAAGAACAATAAACAAATAGCTTTAACCTCTTCAATTCCCCCTTCACGAGCTGGAACCAATAGCAGTAGCCTTTGAGGTAATCATTTTCCCTTGCACGAGTACCCTAGCATAGTGAAGTAGTGGCCATGTTTCCTTAGCAAACCAAACTTGACTAAAATTTTCTTCAACCACTCAATCTTACAGCAATTTAAGCATTAATTTCTTTATATATTTATATGTATTTTTTTTTTATTTTCCTTCTTACATTATGACATAGACTTAAGCACACGTTAGGTCATCCTATGACCTAGCCCAGTAGGGTTGGGCCTAAAACTAACCCCATTGTGATGGGTCTTAACCAATATATGGACCCATTAGGTTCGTGAGTCATCAATAGGTCATCCATCCAAACCTATGGACTTAATAGGTCTAATAAGATACAAACATTTTCTTTAAAAAGTTACTAAGGAAGATAAAATAAAATGGAAATATAATTAAAAATTAAATAACAATGAAAATTTAAACTAATTCTAGGTAAATCAGAAATTTTTTTTTTAAATTCACAGTATCTAATATGTAATTATTAACAACATAATAAAAAATATAGCTTAAAAACATGTCTGATTTGATATATATATATATATAAACTTTTACTTAAAAAAATCCCATTCCTTAGCAATGTAGGATTAGCTTTTGTCTTTTGATTTTCTTTGTGGGCTCTAAATTTTTAGGGAAAAGTACAAAATAGTCTTTAATGTTTACTATTTTTTGTATTTCAATTTTTATCGTTTTATTTTTTTATTTCAATCCTCAACATTTTAGATTTTGTTTAAATGAGTTCTTTCATTACTTTTTCTTTTAGTGAAGATACATGGCAATGTATGATTAGCCCAAGTGTAATTATTAACTAAAAAACTAAAAAATATAAATAATAAAAAGATAGAAAAATGCTTAAAATGATGAAATTTTATAAAAAAAATTATGTAAAAATAAAAAATAGAACGATAGTATATATACTTATATATATTATATATATAATCAAATAATAAAAAAAAAAAAGAAAAAGTACATAAAAATAAAGAAAGAATAGAAATTTGGCTACCCAAGAACAAAGTGGATAACAACCACTAAGTAAGTTGTTCAAACCTCTAAAGGGGGTTGCTGCCTATCCCTTACCCTTAAGTGGCTAGATTTCAACCAATTAAGGAAATAGATCACAACCTACTATATTAATTAAGTTATTTGACCCTTCAGGTGATCATGGGTGATTGCTTCATTTGAAAAAAATAGTAACATTGAAAAATGAAATTAGGTCACGCGACTTGATTTAATTTTTCCTTTTTCTTTTGTTTTTTTTTAAGAAGGAGAAGGTGAGTTGGGGGAAGAGGGTATGGGTAGTAGTGGTGTTGGGCAACCTAGGATAGTTACATACCAATAGGACGTGGGGGGTCACATAACTCCCCCTAATGGTTGGCAACCTACCTCAGGACACGACTCACTTCTTAAAGTGGGCGATGACTCACTTTTATACTTAGGTTAGAATCCAACCACCAAACGGCAAGAAGTGGTCGACAGCCTCTAGGGGAGTGTCGTACAACCCCTTCCCCATACCTACCTCTCTATACCCCTTACCCAACCCACCCCTAGAGGTATACAAGCAGGTTAAATAGACTAATCCGATTCCACTCATTTTGGCCTGTAAGTTAAACGGCCTGAGCTCATTTGGTCTACATTTAAACAGGTCAAAAATTTTAATCCTAACCCGTTTAAAAAGTAAGTTAAATGGGCCAGCCCATTAGCTAAAAGCATAATTATTAACAACACAATAAAAAATATAGCTTAAAAACATGTCTGATTTGATATATATATACTTTTACTCAAAAAAATCTCATTCCTTAGCAATTAGCTTTTATCTTTTGATTTTCTTTGTAAGCTCTAAATTTTTAGGGAAAAGTACAAAATAGTCTTTGATGTTTACTATTTTTTGTATTTCAGTTTTTATCGTTTTATTTTTTTTTTATTTCAGTCCTCAACATTTTAGATTTTGTTTAAATGAGTTCTTTCATGACTTTTTTCTTTTAATGAAGACACATGACAGCGTACAATTGGCCTAAGTGTAATTATTAACTAAAAAACTAAAAAAAATATAAATAATAAAAAGATAGAAAAAAACTTTAAAATGATGAAATTTTATAAAAAAGAAAAGAAAAAAAATATGTAAAAATAAAAAAACAATATGATAGTATATATACTTATATATATTATATTTAAAAAATCAAATAATAGTAAAAAAATAAAAAATACATAAAAATTAAAAAAAAAAAATAGAAATCCAACCACTGAACAATAGAGTAGCCAACAACTACTAAGCAAGTTGCTTGACCCTTTAAAGGGGGTTGCTGCCTATCCTTTACCCTTGAATAGTTAGATGGCTAGATTTCATTTTTTTGCAAAGCTTTTTAATATATTAATAAGAATATATATTATATTACATATATACTTTTCAAATATGTTTTTTTTTTTCATTTTTCTAACTTTTTATGTATTCTTATATATTTTTATTCTTTTTAAAATTATTTTATTATTTTTTATTTAAAAAATTACACATAGTCTAACATCATACTGCTACGTGTTTATAATAATAGAAAACCTAATAGAGCTTGACGAAATGATTTATTTGACAAAAATCGAAAATGTTGAAAACTGAAATGAAAGTTTTGAAATGTTAAGGATTGAAATAAAAAAACAGATAAACATTAAAGACTTTTTTATACTTTTCCCATTAATTAATCATAAAACACGGCTTAGGGTGGCTTTCTGCATAGACTAAACCGGTCTAAACCTACTTCGTTGTGAACGAAATCAATTTTCAACATAGTTTCACTAAGTAATAAATAAATTGACTTTAATTGAGTTGTGTTAGGTCTAAAAACCTATGATTGAACTAATTTCCAAATAATCCCTGTGCGAGTTTGATTAAACCTTTAATCGATTCTTCATCTTATGAATTAGTTCGATTAATGAGCTGAGACCATAATTAACTATGGGGCTTTTATAACTTAAAAGACATAGATAACCAATTGAATTAATTCACTTAGATAATTTAGTAAGCTAATTTAGTATAATCTAAATGGGCTAACAAGCTTAGCTTATTGGGTTAAATAATTGGACCTAAGCTATAAGTTTAAGTAACAACTAATTGTTGTAATCTGTGCATAATGTGTCAAGATATTTTTGATATACTTATGGATATTATTTATAAAAGGCAAGTATTTATTGTATTTATATACTTTTCTACTACTATATATTTTATAATAACATCCCATAGATAATTAGAATATGTATGGAATTATAATAAAGGTGTATTATCAGTGAGATTTCATTACATTGTATTATCTAAAAGTTGTCTTTAGTTGAATAAATATCTAGAGAGGATATAAATATTTAGACCAATACGTTGTATAACTAAGGTCATTCTCATTGGACTGAGGGAAAGATATTTAAGTTATACAAGTAGGTACTCAAAGTTAAGTGGGTACACTACATACGATTCGCTAATAGAGGATACTATATGTTTAATATCATTAGTCTCTCCTTTAAATGAACGATCATAAATAATCTCTAAACTTGAAATCTTTATATATTCTATTTATGGAATGCTATACTTTAATGTTGTTAAACACAGTTTTTATTTAGATTGTAAATAATACAGTTATTGGGTACGATATGAAATATAAAAAAGATTATGATGAGTCAAGATAGAATTCATCACTTTCTTGGATTAGGGAGTCGATATCTAGGGTCACTTGATTAAGATAATAGTGACTTGCAAGCCTGTAGCCACAGTGAGTATTATTAAGTCTATTTTATCTTGAAAATCAAGTGAACGATTAAACATTAATGACATGAGATTCAATGGTTTAATCAAGATATCATTTGATGAAGAGATTTAATTACATAGTAATCGGCTCATAATGGTTTCTCGTTCATACTTTTTTTATTATGTTAGATGATTAATAACTATTACTTACACTTAGGCTTATTAGGGGCTGTTTAAATTATTTAATGGGCTTAACGAGCTTTTTTAATTAATTTCTAATTATTTAATATACTTGATGTTCATGGGTAATTAAGTGGACTCAAGGCTTGATTTGTGGGCCTTTAACTCAATTTAAGCCTAGTTTATGTCTTAAGGCCTATATCATGTCTCTAATTTATCCTAATGTGCCATATAACTTCTTAAAGTCATTAAATGATCCATTTTATCATAAGTTCCAAATCTAATCTTGATGATTTATGGGGCTTCAATTTGGTTTTTTCTAAGCTCAAAGTCTAATTTAAGCCTAATTACTCACTATAAGTCTTATTTAGCCCTCTTATCTTGTAAGATCAAGCCCTAAACCTCAATTAACATTAATTAATCATGTGATTAACTACCTAAATCATAACTTGCAGCAAGTTCAACTATCATTAAGTGATGATTCAAGATGATTTTCTAAGGCTTTCTATACTTCATATACTCAACTTGATAAAAGATGCATTAAACTACTCCTATGATGCGTTTTAACCCATTTTTTATTAAAATAATCATGAGAAATAAAAAATATAATGAGAATATACATTTTTATGTTTTAACCATGAGGTGGGCATGAAGTTTCATAGGGGGTTTTCCAATTTTCTTTAAGTTATCTACTAATCTCTACCTTATAACATCACCTATATACATTTTATGTTCTATATATGTAACGCTCCTTAAAAATTACATTATAAACTCTACAAGATACATGTACATAAAGATGGCATTTTTAAGTTTCTAAAGGTCCTAAGCTTCCAAGTAATAAGGCTCTAATCTAATACTAAAATAAGGATTAAGATGAATAAGCTTACTTCAACTTGGATGGTAAGATGCCTCTTTTTTCTTCCCTAATAAGTGACCAAAATGAGCTTTAGGTGGTAAGGGGATGTATTGGAAGGGTGGTTTGGGGTATTATGGAGCTGTTGGAGATGGTAGCTTGTTGTTTGGAGGTGTGCCGTGGTGAGTAGAGCCCCAAGTGGTTAGGTGCATAGGGATTTGAACTTCTAGCTTGTTTTAGTTCTTTTTCTTTGGTTTTTATTTGTAGGTTTTTAGAGAGGATTCTTAGGGTTTGTTGTAGAGAAGAAGAAGAAATGAGAGAGAGGAGTGTATGTGCATGTGTGTAGCTAGTCATTGGTGGGAATTAAGGGAAAAGTATCATCTTACAATGATTACATAATCACATAAGTGTGAATTACTACTTTTTAGGATTTGTCTCCTATAAGGTGATTCAATCCTTAATCTTGTCTCCTTTTAGTTAGTTACTTTGGCTTTTATAGTTAATTGTGTTTATTCCCTTAACTAAGCATGATGCATTAAATTGTAAATTTACTACTCTATTTGTTAGCATGCATAACCTTGATTAATCATAGTTTTGGGCTTTTCCTATTTAATTAAATTAATTAAGATTACTAAGTCCCTTTATTTAATTAATTTAGGGCGTCTAAGATTTGGAAATTATTATAGCTATACGATTATGATTCAGAAGGTAAATTATAACTTTTTTAGCGATTAATTGAATTATAAACAATTAGTGAATAATTTATCCATATAATTGGAATTTATTAATTAATTTAGAGTTATAGAGCTCTCACTATGGTTTAATTAGGGTTTTGGGGTTTCTAGAGTACGTTTAGGGTTTTAGTTCCAATTTTAAGGTTTTTAACGTATTGTTAAGGTTTTTTATTTAATTATCCATTCTTAATTTAGTTTATTTTTATATGGTTTGAGGGATTCATAGAGGCTTCAACTACTTGTCTTGGGTTTGAGTTCAAAAATTTTGTAGGGCTTAGATAATCTTTTATTTTTACTTTTTATTATTAAATTTTTTTTTTGAAATTTATTTGGAAGTTTTCTTTGAAAAAACCTCTTTATTTCATTTTCTTTTAAATGTGAAAATTCAGAAGAAAAAAGTTATTTGTAGTCTTTAATTTATATTATTAAAATCTAAGGTTGTTATAGTTTAGTGATATAAATATCGATTTTCTAATAGGATAGATTAGGTCCGAATTCTATCTCTCCCAAGTTGTAATATGTAATATTGTTGGCAAAAAAAAAAAAAGAAAAAAAAAATTTATTATGAGAAGTTTTAGATTCTTTTTATAAAAATTTAATCAACTACTTTTAGTAAATTTTTGAAGAAAAAAAAAATCTTTCACTTCATTTTATAGAAAAATTATTTTTGAAAAAAATTAAGAATTGAAAGTAAAATATCTTAAGAAATAAGAAAAACTAACTACCAATTTTTTTTTCTAAAAAAGGACTTTTGTTGGCTTGGTTTTAAATAGTTTTGAAAGTGATACTTGTTTATTTTGATTTTAGTATACCTTTCATTTATTTATGTATTTGATAAACTATTATTTGCATATTATCAATAAAATATATTGTATTTAAATATGAATATGATTCAATCTATTGTGTGAAGTTCATTTTAGTATAATATGTCTTATCATTATAGCTCAAATATGTTATAATATATAGTTTCTTAAGCTTTTGTCTTTTCATGTTCTATTTCATTAGTGGTCACATCATATTGTTAAATATAGTTTTGAAAGCTCTTGTCTTATATTGTTTCAGAATTATATAATACTTTTCATTTATTTTTTATATTTTTTTTCCATCAATAACATTATTCTTTTTAAATTATATATATATATATACATATAATTTTAAAAACATTTGTTTGAGAGATGTATTCTTTTCATACAAGAGTGTAACTTTTAAAATAGTTATAACTTTTGCACAATTTAATGCAAAACAACACAACTCCTTATATTTATATTATCTTCTTTATTTTGAAAAAGTTGTAAATATTTATAAATGTCAAATGCTTTTGGCAAAAATCATCTATTATTCACATAAAGTTTAATTTATTATAATTTTTAGATAATTGGATAATAGTATTTATCCTATATTTATGACAACATATGTACACATGTATATATATTATTTATATGTTTTAAATGAATTTATTATCTTTACCATTAAACATGTATTGTGATAATATCCATGGCAATTATTGAACAATTAATGAACATATGATGTGGATGTGGTAATTGTGGTAAATTTTTGAACTTTTATCGAATGTATATAATTTAAATCAAAATCGGCACGTGGTGTGGCGCTTTTGCTAGATTTTCATAATTTCATCAAAAGCTTTCATTTTTCTTTCAAAATTTTTTAGGATAACTATTATATTACTACTGGGGGGAAGGAGGATTTGATTGTAGTCTATCTTATAAAGAGACCAATATTTATACCGTTAGGTTACAATAACCTTAGTAGTTTCAATATTCTTATATTTTACCTTTATATCCATTACATTTATTAATTATATGCATTCATTATTGGATTTCTTTAAAATTATATCTTATAAATGCATTATGTTAGGGGAAAATAATGTTTTCACTTTTCATGTAACATACCGTATGTAATTAAAATTTAGAAGGTCAAATATTTTAAGAAGTAAATGGTACATTTGTAACAATAGTAGGAAAAGAATTCCTAACATTGTTCTCTTCCCAATTTATTAACCATTTAAAGCCCTTAATTATTAAAAGAAAGTGTTGATTGCCAAACATAACACTTACATTATTTCCAAGATTATTGCAGTCTAATAATATGAATACTAGTCTTCCAATAGGTAAATGACTGCAAAAATAAGGTAAATTATGTGAGTAATAAATGGATGCAAGAATAAAGTAAATTTTGTAAAATGTATATGACTATTATAACTATTGGCTAAGAAAGTATGAAATGAAATATATGGTTATGGGTATAATATCAAATGCATATGAACCAACTTCACATTTTTTTTTTCTTTGCCATCAAAAAGTAATTTTATTTATTAATTAGCCATTGTTAAGTACAATATCAATAGAGCTAGCCGGAATATCAAATAAGAGCAGCTTTTAGAGTGAGAATGAGGTATAGATCCACCAATCCATGGGATACATTCTCCTCCTTACATTCAAAGCTACCTAATCTGCATATAATTTGCATTTCTTTTAACAAAGGAAAAAACAAAGGATTGATTATTTGCTTCACAAAGCTCCTATTAGGCCTCTAGGAAAAATGGTTAGGAAGACCAATGCAAAGCTCTAATTCTTCCCAATAATGCCTGATGAAGTGTTAAACAATCAATCTCAAAGATGACTCTTCTCTAACCTTTACTCTTTACTAATCTAACTTTAAGTTTGAATGCTTGACATTCAACCGCTTTTACACTAAGTATCATTGAACTCCCTACTACAAGGGAACCTACATGATTATGGAGCTACATTAGCAAACCTAGTAGAACATGAGAGCCCAAACCAAGAAGCATTTGTACTCACTTTAATGCAATTAGCTTGTAAATCGACGTCATCTTACCAAAAGTTAGCTGGCCTTTCCCCTTTCTGCCAGTAACTTTTCCTTTTTTGAAACCCTCTTCCTTAGTCCTAATGCCTTTACCCTTCCAACTTCGAGAAGTCTCCATTAACTACTTCCCTACGTTACGGTGTAATGACTTTTCAACACCAGCTTTATTCGACACCTTCAATAGGCTATCATTATACCCATCTGTATAAGGATCTGTGTCATCATACAAAGGTTTCAAAAAAGTGTCCTCTATCTCATGGAACAGTCGACCTGCTCTCTTTGATGTAGCATATGAGGATAATTCCTTGCGCTCATCTATAGCTTTATAATGCAGATACCAGATGCACGAATAGATAGTAGCAAGTTTGGCCATGGAGCCAACCATACTACCCCTTCCTCCTTTTTATATCGTATTTGCACTATTTTCTATTAAGATAGCAGGTTAGTCACTTCTCCTTTGACTACACGTAACCTTAATGTAGCAAACCAAACGTAGTTAGTCTAACCACATAGTAGAAGAGTATGCTCTAAAGTTTCATCTTCTTCGTATAACAGATACAATGGGGATTGAGAGATATTCCTCTTTACTGAATCAACCATTGTAGGATACGACTAGCAAAAGGCATACTACAGAAAGTTTCTTATCTGTAGTAAAGTTAGTAATTTCCATATAGTCTTCTAAGTTTGTGATGATATTTGAAATGAAGAGCTTGGTTTATCTTTGACTAACATTTGCTAGTGATGAATTCTATGATATGTAGGCTTAGTTGTGAATTCCCTTCCCTTATCATAAGGCCATTGCAATGAGTCACATCTATGTGTAAGGCTGAAAGGTATGCTTCTAATAACATTGACTTCTACAGCTAAAACAATTTTCTTAAACCAGCTAAGATCCCAGTAACCTATCTCTTTATCCATTAAGAAACCTACCTTCAAATTACTAATCCCTTCTGGTAAGACAAAGCAAAGCTTTCTATTTTCTAATGAAGGTACCCAACAATCATCACAATCCTAACTCTCTCCCCCATCACCTATCTGCTACACTGTAATTTTAAAGAGTATGTCTTTCCCTTCCAATATACTAGCCAGGCCTTAAGAATCCCGACTCCCTCTTTTCGCCTCTTTAAAATCCTTCTTTGGAAAATATAATCCTTTTAGGACCTTAACCCACAAAGCTTTAGGGTTGTCCTCAATCCTTTGGGCCATTTTAATTAATAAAGTAAGATTGAAATGACCCAAGACTTTAAAACCTATTCCCCCCTTAGCCTTGCTTCATGTGAGTTTTTGCCAGCTCAACTAATGCACTCTTCCTTCCTCTTAACGTTGCCTCCACTAGAACTTTGCAATTAGTTGAGTTACCTCCTTTCACCATTTAATAGGAAACTTGAAGTACCATTGAATATGTCAGGATAGTAGTAGCTACAACCTTTATAAGTACCTCCCTCCTTGCTTCATTAAGCAATTTCTACTTCCAACTTGGAGCTTCAACACAATCTTTTCTTTTAGAAAGCTCAAAGCTTTTGATTTAGATTTACCTTATATAGTAAGTAGATTTAGGTACGTCTCGATGTAACAAGAGCATCAAGAATAAGAGCCACTTCTTCTTTCACTTCTCTTAGAGTGTTTGAGCTAAAAATTATACTAGATTTCCCAAAGTTCTTGGCTTGACTTGAGGGAAGGCAATACATTTGCAAAGTCGTTTTTAGCTTAATAACATCCTCCACCTTAGCTTCAATGAAAAAAAGAGTCATCTGTAAAGAGTAGATGGGTTAGCATAGGACAAGATTTCCTCATTTTAATACCCTTCAATACGCCTCTATCCTTCAATTTATTAAGGCCACTAGTTTGAATATTAGCCATTAGAATAAAAAAGTAGGGAGATAATGGGTCATGCTCCCTTATACATCTCTAGGGCCTAACTTTACCAACCGCCTTGTCATTTAGGATAATATTATAAGAAATCGTATTAATACAAGCCATTATCTACCCAAGCCATGATTGATCAAATCCCATCTTTAATAAAATAGCTTCTAAGAAATCCCATTCAATCTTGTCATAAGTTTTGTTCATTTCCATCTTAATAGCACAGTAATGCTTTTTACCTCTCTTTTTATTTCTCAAAAAATGGAATATCCCGTGAGTAATCACAATGTTATCTTGTATTAATCAGCCTAAAATAAAAGTACTTTGATTATCTGACACTGGACTCCCTATGTAGAGTTTAAGCCAATTAACCAATATTTTTTTAGATAATTTTATGTTAGACATTACAAAGAATTATAGGATGGAACTAAGTAACATTTTTAGGATTAAGAACTTTAGGAATTAAAATAAGATTAGTTTAGACAAGAAAAGAAGGAAAAGTACTTATAGGGAAGAAAGAAAGAACTACTTCAGTAATGGAGTCTCCTATGATGTGCCAAAAGTGTTGATAAAACACTTCGAGATATCCACCAAGGCTTGGAGCTTTAAGCTCTCCCAACATAAAAGTAGCTTCCTTAATTTCTTCCATACTTACCAAGTTACAAAGACTCAGATTCATTTCACCAGTGACCTTCTTCTTAACCTAGTATAAGTACTCTAACATATACCTAGCCTCATTTGATTCAAACAACTCATGAAAATAATTTTCCAATTCGTTTCTAATGTCCTTCTCATCATTCAAAAGCTTACCATCCTTGTTGTTAATTGCAATAATTTTATTTCTTTGCCATTTATTTGACATCATTTGATGAAAAAATGAAGTGTTACGGTCTCCAAACTTTAACCAATTAATTTGAGAACATTGATGCCAAAACATTTCTTCCTTTTTTCTATAACTATACAACTCACTAAATTACTCCTCCTCATTTTCCTCATCTTCCTCATAAGACTCCACATCCTTCACATTCTTGCCAATTTCTCTAGAATTTTTTCCATCTCGATTTTGTTATTAGGAAAAGCTTGCTTACTCCATTGATGAAAAGCATCTTGACAACCAATCAGGTTTTGCCTTACTGCTTCAAAGTCTTGGCTACTCTCTATTCTTTTCCAAATTTCCTTAATTATACCTTCATAACTCTTTTTAGTCAACCACTTATCCTCAAATTTAAACTTTTTAGAGCCCTTACTATCTTAGAGGAGTAAATAAATTAACAAGGGAGAATAATTGGATCCCACTATAGGTAGATGCAAAATTTGAGTATTAGGAAAATCCACAAACCATTCATAAGAACTAAGGACTTTATCAATTCTTTCTTTTACAAACATACCATCATGTCTTTTATTTGACCATATATATTTAGGTCCTTTAAACCCAAGATCTTGCAAGTTAGCATAAAAAACAAAAGATCGGAAATCCTCAATTTGTTTGGCATCTCTCTTATGACCACCTTTCTGCTTATGGGCCTCTAAAATCTTGTTAAAATTGCCCGTAGATAGCTAAGGCAAATTATTGAGAGTTGCAATTGATTTTAATTCCACTAAAGCCTCATCTTACCCTTAAAGTCAATAGGAGAATAGACCCAGGAAGTATTAATTGTTTTCCCATTAGTAAGAGTAACAATTGATTCAATAAAGTTTTTGTTCAATTCAATGATGGCCAGCTTAACTTCAACAGTTCACTAAAGACAAATGCCACCAGACAAGCCCATCGGAGGTACATAATGGCCATTTGAGAAACCTAATCTATTCCTGAATCTTTCCATTTTATTTGTTTTATTTTTAGTTTCTAATAAGCAAACTAAGCAAGGCTTGTATTTATATATGAGCACTTTTAAATTGTCAACTATCATAAGAGGCCCTAACCCCTAATAGTTCTAATAACTAAACTTCATGATGACCTTGTGGTTGTTTTAGGCCACCACCGCTTGTGTTACTACATTCAATTAACAGAACATCAACAAGAGACTTACAATGAAATCAAGCACCATCTACTAATTCAACTTCTTACATACCTCAATATTTTCTTTAGAAACATCTCTAACTCTCTTTATTTTTAATTTTCCAGTTGTAACATAACTTTAAGAGGAACTTTAGATTCATCACTAACACAAATTAACTTCGTGACTACATTCAATTGAGCAGAAATGTCCCTATTTGTTGAATTCTCATTAGGGCCCTTCAAAGCATTAAAATCAATAGCTACATTTACTAACTTAGGTAATTTATAGTTTTTGAAGACTATTGGTTCCATAGGAACTCTAGGATCATTAGGTGAATTCTTATCATACTTTTTGGATTGTTAGGCTTCAATAAGGGAGAAGAATTGGTAAATGGGGTACAATATGTTGGAATAGTGTTTTAAGTAGGAGATTTTATTGAGTGAAATGGATTAGGACTTAGATTTTCCAATAGGGAAAATTTTTTAGTAGGTTGATATCTGAATTTTGTTTTAGAAGAGGGATTATTATGTACTTTAGATGACAAGAGTTTAGAAAAAGGAGGGTCAATGCTTGGGTTAGAGTTTTCTTTATCATTTTTTAAGTGGATACTTTTTTGCAAGGAAAGCCCTCATCCAATGACCAAAATTCTCATAGACTTCATCTTCAAATTGACAATTCTTAATCCCATGACCTAAACGACCACAGCAAAAATAGAAATCCACTAATCTTTCATGCTTAAAATTGCACCTTATATCTCCTACAATCTAATCTAGAAATCCATTGCCTTGCCTTTAAGGGTTTAGAACAATCCATCCTCACCTTTACTCAAAGAAATCCTCTACAAATGCCCATTAAAGAACCCATATCTTCCACTTTTAACACCTTCCCAATTTGATTGCCAAGAATTTACCCATTCTTTATAGTCATTTGATCCAATTTAAGATCATGAATCTAGACCCAAAAATCAATTAAGTCCAAATCTACCTCCTTAATATTAGTATTGCTTTTTCATTCCCTTAGAACCATGCAATACCCCATAACAGCCCATGGATAATTTTGCAAGACATTACTTGTAGCTATTGTAAGCCCCAAAGTTCAGCCAAGTAACCGTAGGATTGAACTTAAAACCCAAGGTTTAGGGCGATCAGTTAAAAGATCCGATCAAACCCAAATTATAAACTATTGAGAGAAATATTAGTAAAAATGACCCCGTAAACTTAAATTTAAGAAAATAAATAGTAAAATAGGAGACTATAAAATTTTCAAATTTTAAGCATAATAACTGCTAATTACCGAAAAGGCAAAAAGTGTAATTTAATAACTAATAAATTAGTAGAGATAGATTATATGTATACTAAAAATTTTAGAATGACCAAAATAATATTTAGGAATGTTCACGTGTACCCTACATGTATTTACGTGTAGATAAAAATACACGTAATTACTAAAATAGGCCAAAAACTAAGTAAATAATTAAAGAAAAATACAAAATAATTATTAAAAAATCAGAAAAAAATTAGGATAAGATCACTGCAACAAGGTCAGGTCGTGGACTGAAAAGAAAAAAATTAACCAATAAGAATTTGACAAACTAAAAGCCTAAAATCAAGGAAATGGAGCAAAATCCCATCAAATTAATGCACATTAATTACTATGTTTGTCTATAAATAAGGAAAAAATTCTCAGAAGACATTTGGACAGTTTATGATCTGAGAAAAATCGAAACACAAGAAAAATCGAGAGAAATTCCAGAAAAAAAAAAAAGAAAACTGTGTAGATTAGCAAGGTGAACTAGAACCACCACCCACCACCACCTGGGACCGAACCACCACCACTACCCTACACTAGGACCAGCGTCTGGACCAGCCGACAGCCTTGGACCGGGTTTGGACGGCCAGAAATCCTTGAACCGGTTAGTCATTTATTCATCCCGATTTGTGTATAATTTTGTAAAATTAGTTATTTTGCCCAGAAAATTATGAAACTTGTTATTCTGAGGTTTTATTGTATGTAGATTTAGGGAAAAATATTGATTTAGTTTAATTATGTCTGGAAATATAGGGTTCTTAAGAAATTGTTCAAAACCGAGCATGATTAAACCGGAAATTAAATAGGCTTAGGGATGTAGTTTGGGGCTCAAAATTTTTCTGTAGGATTCTCATATGATGTAGAACAGTGCTATGAAGCCATTTTTTTTAAATTAATTTTCGAAAATTTTAAGTTAATTTTTAGCCCTAAAATGATGGTAAAATTGGGTGATTTAGGATTAATTAGGTGATTAGGATGTTAATTACTGATTTGGATCTTAATTAGATGTCTAAGGAAGTTAATCTCTGCAGTGGAACCCTAATCCTAGCCTTTGGGTACTAAGTATGGTTAATTAGGGAAATTAGGTAAGTAATATAATAAATTAGTAATATGTGAAAATGTAAATTAATAAATCTAAAAATAAGGTTATTTAGATAATTTTATAATAGAAATCAGAAAAATAATAAATCTGAAATGACATTTAATTTTTAAGTAAATATCTAAAAATGTAAGATTTTTACACATCGAGAATAAATCCGATACCTCAATTAGGGTTAGCGGGTATTGAATAACTTAGAATACTAAATTAAAATCCACTAGGATATTTGAATACTCGAGCTTAATGTGATTAATTTCACATTGGGATTCGAGCATGTTTAGGATTTAGAAATCGAACTAAAATCTGATTTAGAAATCGAACTAAATTATGCGGAAACCGAAACCGAACCCGAACCCAACCCCAAACCTAGAATAATTGTAAAAGACTTAATACCTAAATAATTAGGCATATTTAACCTTAAACAAAACCTAACAATAAGCGTTGTAGGATAAAACGAACTTATAGTATTTATACGAAAAGCTGAAACCACGTTCGTGTTATAGGGATGATCGGCGATGGCCTGAGCAAATCGGACCTTGAGTGAGTGAGCGAGGAGTCGAGGTAAGTTGGGATTAATACGATGCTGTATTTTTGGAGGCTTAAGATTATGCTTGGTTGTGCTTGTTAGATAGTTGAATGTGTGCATGTGCTTGATTATGGGTGATGCTATGATTCTGTTTGTTGCTTTGCCACATGTTGTATGAATTGTATGTAATGATTGATCACCCTGAATTGGACTTAATCAAATATACGACGAGTAATCATAATCGAACATGCATGGCAACCCGTTAGGGGATTTAGGACTCTCCGGCCAAATACCGACCCCTTCGGAAGGGATAGCGCAGGATTGCAAAATGGTCCCTTCTTCATCCTTAGTCGAACTAAGTGACAGGAGAGGAGGTCGCGGCGAGGGTGAAGGCAGTGGTTCGAAGGTAGTCGCGGGAGGAGCAAGGTCTGCATTACACAAGCCTGGGTTTGGTCGTGAGCTGTTGCATTAACGGCAACTCCTCAACCCGGATTAGAGCGGGCGCAATTTCTCTAATCTCATGACGGGCCGGACAACGTCGTGCGATGGCATTTGCTTGCACATGCATTGCATCTAATAAGTGATTGAAAACCTTGTTGTGTTTCTGGTATAGTTTTAAGTCCTCCGTCCCTACTTACTGAGCTATGGTTGCTCACATCCCTATAGACGTCGTGCAGGTGCTGGCTAAGAAGCGGATACCAATTACTCTGGAGCTAGCAACTGTTGGATCCTAGGGAGTGAAGAAAAGCATGTGAAGAATAAATATATATTTTTAAGGTTTAAGCTTTTACTTTAGAACTTTTCATTTTTGAATAATGTAATAACTAGGAAATATATTACGGAGAAATCTTGTAAACCTTAATTGTAATAACTGTATTATAATATATATATCTTTCCTCACTTTCATAGAGAAATGATTTATTTAAATTACAAACTGTTTCCTTCAAAGCGGGTTAGTCGTGGACGCCTTGTGTAGATCAGGTCTAAGATAGCGGTTGTAAGGCCAACTTCTATCTTAGGATGGTTTACACGGCGGGGCTGTTACGACTCTGCCGCTTCGGGGCGTGACATTAAGTCCTTAGACGACCTCAAAAGGTGACTTGTGAACTGATCGATTGTAAGTGAACTTAATGGCAAGTAAGCATAGGACCACCCAATTGTGTAGATTCTTCCCCTTAGCCACTTGTAGAAGTTTGCTAACTATTTTGTTTACTACCTCGGTTTGGTTGTCTATCTAAGGGTGGTAGGAAGAATTGGACATAAGCTTAGTACCGAGTTTCCTCCACGAGGTTTTCTAGAAGAAACTTGTGAACTTCGAATTACGGTCAGATACAATACTTCTTGGTAGCCTTAGTAGACATACAATTTCTTACAAAAAGAGGTTAGTGATAAATAAAGCATCATTAGTTTTATGGCAGGGAATAAAGTAGCTCATCTTATTGAAACAGTCAACCACAACCATAATGGAGTCATGTCTTCTCAGCGTTCAGGAAAGATCGAGTATGAAATCCATACTTAGCTTGATCCGTGGGCACTCAAGTATGGGCTGGGGTATGTACCTGCCGTACGACTCTCTCCGTCCTTTTGCATGTTTATACACCTCGCATCTCTCAAGAACTTGGCACACATCCCTCATTATCCCAAGCCAATAGAAATGTTTTTTCAACATTTTCGCCATCTTCTTTTCTCTAAAATAGTTAACTAAGCCTCTGGCATGGGCTTCACAAATGAGGAGTTCTCTAGTTGAACCACTTAGTATGCAAACTTGCTTGCCCTTCATTAAGAACCCTAATTCAAGTAGAATCCATCTACAACACCTCCATCATTACACTTAGCTACTAAGAGCCTAAAATATTGGTCGTGCTCATATTGATTGGGTAGAGTACTGAATCCAAGTACCTTGGCTTGCATGGTAGTAATAAGGGTATGATACTGAAAAAGAGCGTCTACCATAATGTTTATGCTCCCTTTCTTGTACCTGATAACATAGTAAAAGGTCTCTAAGAACTCGAGTCACTTGACATGACATTGAGAAAGTTTCTGCTGCCCACAAAGATGCTCAAGAGACTCATGATTTGAGTAAATTATGAATTCTCTTGGTAACAGATAATTGAGCCAATTTTGTAGTGTTCGAACAAAGGCATAAAACTCCTTGTCATTGGTTAAGTAATTTAAGGCAGTACCATGGAGTTTCTTGCTGAAATAAGCAATTGGTCAACGCTCCTGTGTAAAGATAGCACCAATGTTGACGCCAGATGCATCACATTCAATGTCAGAAACTTTCTCAAAATTTGGCAGGGCAAGTATTAGAGCAGACGTCAACTTAGACTTCACATCTTCAAAAATCTTCTAAGCTTTCTCTAACCACCTAAACTTAATGTCCTTCCTAATCAATTAAGTTAATAGTGCAGTTATGGAACTGAATTTCTAAATGAATCTTCGATAGATCGAAGCTAGACTATGGAAGCTCTTGACTTTAGTAGCATTAGTCGATGTATGCCACTTAAGAATAGCTTTGACTTTCTCATCATCAACTCGAACTTCTTTCCCTGAAACAACATATCCAAGGAATATAACCTTGCTTTAATAGAACACGCATTTCTTTAAGTTGCTGAATAATCTCTTGACACAAAGGATGTTGAACACCGATCTTAAATACTTAATATGTATGATGAGGTCGGCAATGTAGACTAGAATGTCATCAAAATAAATCACAACACATTTGCCAATCAATGTTCTAAGCATATGATTTATTAATCATGTAAATGTACTCGGCGCATTGGTTGAGCTAAATAGCATTACCATCCATTCAAATAGGCTATCCCTTGTCTTCAAGTCTGTCTTCCATTCGTCTTCAAGTTTCATCCGTATTTAGTGGTAGTCATTCTTTAAGTCAATCTTTGAGAAGATGTAGGTACTATGTAACTCATCGAACATATCATCTAATCGTAGGATTGAGTATCGATACTTAATGGTAATTTTGTTGATAGTACGGCTATCAATACATATTCTCCACGACACATCTTTCTCAGGTACTTATACAATTGGTATCGTACATGGGTTCATACTCTCTCAAACGTATCTACGGTCTACCAACTCATTCACTTGTTTCTCCAGCTTGATTACTTGCTTAGGATTAAGCCTGTAAATGGGTCGGTTTGGTAAGGTAGCTTTAGGCAGGAGTTTGATCCAATGCTCAATGCCTCTTAAAGGAGTTAGATCTTTCGGCATCTTGTTAGGAAATAGGTTGGCACAATCTTAAAGTAGTTGCTGCACTTCGGCAGATAAGCTCTTGACTTCTTGCACCTCTTAGAGTCTCTCAACTAAAAGGAGCACATAGTTGTTAACCTTGATTTCTCAAGCAATTTGAGCTCGGAAAATCACTAAAGACTTCTATTGTAGTGACCTAGAAACCTTCTCTTGGGCTTCCTGCACTTCCTTAAGACTCATGGGTGTCAGTACAATTTTCTTCCCATCCTTTTTGGAACATATAGGTATTCCTATACCCATCATACAACACTCTCAAGTCAAACAACCACAGTCAGCCGAGTAATATGTGAGAAGCACACATCAAAAGGACGTCACACAACACCTTGTCCTTGTACCTATCACCAATGGTAATTGGTAGTCTAACCTACTTGGCAACATGTAAGCCTGCTTTCTCATTTAGCTAATGAATCTTGTACGACTTAGGATGTAGGAGGGTTGGTAATTTCATGGCTTTGACTACCCCTTATACTATGACATTAGTACAGCTCCCTCCGTTAATGATAATGATCAAGGCACATAGCTTACCATTTACTCGGCAATTCGTATAGAAGAAGTTCTCCCTCTACTCATTCTCTTTTGCTAAAAATGTACTAAGAAATTGTTGAATGATAAAACAATACTCGGCACCGCCTTTAGGAGGTGTCTCGGCATTGAGGTTTTCTTGAAACTCTTCCAGGATCTATTCAACTCCCATCTCTCACACTCTTTACTTCAAACTAAAGCTTGTTTCCCTTTATAGTCATGACTCGACAGTTAGGACATTGACTAGCCCCGTACCTATAATTGAGACATTTAAAGCATTTGATTTCTCGGGTCTTTCTTCTAGAGCTCTAACCTTGGTCTCTTCAGACTTCAGGTTCTTCGGCCTTGCTCTTACCTCAGCTTTCTTTTAGTCGAATCGACACTTGCCCTTGACGTTCCACCTCAAAATTGTTTAATGCTCGATCATTCCCTAGTTGATTAAGCATGCTGCTTCTGTTCAATAACATAGGTCAACTACTTAGCATTCAACTAACCTAGTTCCACTTCTGCCTTTCGACTCTCTATGCTACCTTGATGGCTTCATCTAGAGTTGCAAGACTATGTAGCTCTACTATGTTACCAATCTTGGTCCTAAGCCCATAAATAAACCTTTCGATAGTTCGCGTTTCTGGTTCATCAACATCATATCGAATCATGAGTAATTGAAACTCTTAGACATAGTTGTCTACTGATCTACTACCTTATCTCAAGTCTTAAAGACGTTTGAAAGTGTCTTGCTTGTAGTATTCGAGAATGAACTTACTTCTTACGGCCCTCTTCATCATTCTATGTCTAAACTTCTCATCGGGTTCTCAAGCGAACATTTTGGAACTTCTTCCACAACATTGCTGCATATCTAGAAAATTCCAATGCATTCACTCAAATACGAACAACATCCTCATAATCATAAAATTCAAATATCTTTTTTAGTTTCTCCTCTTAATCCAAGTAGTCACCAACACTACTAAACCTACTAAAGTTCGGGATCTCTACTTTGAGGTGTTCGATGCCCTTAGGAGCCTTGAGTTTACGCTCGTCAACTTCAACATACTGTTCTTTCTCTTCATACTCCTCCACTTCATCCAATTATAACCTCCTTGCCATTCTTTCGATACATTATAGTAGTGCTTGGTTCATGGGAATAGGCTTTAGTGCATGCGGTTCACCCATCTACCTTCTTAGCCTATCTTTCATTTCTTGGCCCTATTCAACAACTCTCTCTCATGGCCTAGTCTTTGAGACTCTTTATACTGAAATAACTAAATTAGTCAAAATAACAGCAAGGTCTTGTATCTTCTCATCAATAGTATGTGATATTTATTGGGTAACTCGACCATGACCATGAGCATCACTCTCGGCATCATTAATCTCTCTCTGAACACTAAGATTTGACATTTTCGCAAAGAATAAGCTTCAAAACACACTCTTCATGCAAAAAAATCACCATACAACGAAAATACCAATCCAATAATGAACTATGAACTTACTTTGTTCTTCTCGATGAAAATAAAGAATAATAGACAACAGACCAAAAGGAATCACTGCGCACGGCTTTCGATCACAACCTTAAGTTTTGATACCAAGATTATATGAAGTGCCTAGGAGCTCAATTATTACTAAGACTTACCGTAGTTGATTTGAACAAATGGGTTATTTGAAATATCAAAGAAAGTAGAGTGAATAGGTCGACGAACTGACTAGAGTAGCTAACGTGAAGTTACTTGGAGGATATAACACACCAATAAACACAATACGACTTGATATTTCACTTGATATAATGCACAAGTTGATATCTCACCACTAATCTCGAGTTACTCAGTAAGATTAAATAAGAGTGTATGAAAAATGTATTTAGAGAGCGTTGTCTCGTAAAAACAGTATATTCAAATGTATATTAGTAAGGTAAGATAATTCTAGCTTACAAGGAAAAGGGACAACTTATAAAAAGTCCATAAGGCAACAATACAAATAGAGAAATTACAAAAAGGCACACAAAAGGGAAATTCCTAGTACATATGATAAAAGGGTAAAAAGGACAAATGACAAAAAGGGAAAAATAGTATAGTGTCAGGTGGGATAGATAGGTGGCAGTGCAACATTGGTCCCATACATAAATTCTCTAATCACAACAGGCGAGGGGAATCAAGATGTTGTGGTAACAAAAAGGTCAAGACTAAAAGTGATGATGTGAGAATAGGAAGGATGTCGAGAGAGGAGTATACAACCATGGTGAGGGTAGCTCATGTTACTTGGTAAGGACTCTTGGTAGTAGAAAAGCCAGATCACTCAGTACAGTCGTCAGCTAGGGAATAGTTGATATTGGCACTAAAGAGGGAATAGAGTTGGGTATAACCTTCCAAAGTTGTCAAGGAGTTCAACCATCTTCCTTTTGCATAGTGTTTCTCATCATCGGCAAGTTGACTAGAGAAAATTCTTCAGGTGAGGGACTGGAGGCCTCGGAGTCATGTGCAAGTAAGAGGACCAATGGTCAACAGCTCATCATGAATGCATCAACCAATTCTCAATAATTCCAAGTATAATAACAAAGCATATTAGATTTCTTCATGTCTCTATTTCAACTTTTGAATTTATCTTTGAATTAGCCTCTCATTTGAACACTCATTATTTTAAGCATAAATCTTTGTAAATTGTACTTGCAATCAGATTTAGAGTACATCATACAACTCATTTCTAGCATTATACACACAAAGTGTTGCATTACTAAGTATTATACTCAACAAATCCAAGCAACATTCAAACAATTATCACAGTCACATGTAAGAACACTCACTATCTATTAAATAGACATAAATCTATTTCCTACACATACAAATCCACTTACCTAGCTAGTAGTACTTTTCTAATTCACTTGTTAGCATGACCTTCCTCTTCCATAACTTCACCTAATAAGAGTACGTACTTTTAAGGCCAATTATAGGTCATGCATATATATATATTAACTAAATATTTACTTGTTGGTTGTTAGTTTGCATAGGTTGTTTCTGATTTAGTCTCTAATTTCACTTTTGATATATGTTTTGATCTTGTTTTTAAATTTGGTCCTCATTCGCCTAGAATACTACACTTACTTATAATATGTCCGCTTTAAACCAAACTAAACTAACACCAGTAGAGTACGCTTTAAATGTGTTAATAACTAAACCTTCCCCTCTCTTTGACAATAACTATACAAATCTACCCACTATTATTACATTTGGCAAAATATGTATAATTAGTCGGAAAATATGATATGGTTAATATTTATACTCCATTAAAACCATGAAAAATACATTATAGTTAGAAAATAGTAGGGATTATATTCTACCCATGTGAAATATATAAATAGCACATTATATAATATACTTCATAATACATATTTTAGCTCTATTATATTAATAAATTGCTAAAAATATCTAAATGATTATAATTTTCACTAAGATTAAAGTATGACATGTATTTTGATAATACTAAACTCTAGAAATTAGTTCAAGTTAGTTTTTTTACTTAAATTACTTTAAAATACTTAAATTTAACTTAATTAGCTAAATTGCCAATAAATACCACATAATTCACAATAAATAGTAAACACAATATTTTTAAAAAATTATTAATACCAGAATTTAGTATATATTATATAAGTAATACATAATTTATTTATTTTTACTTGAAACAACATCATTTATTGTTTTGAAAAATTACTTAAAAGTTCATTGGAACAGGGCATTTCCTTAGGCAAGTATCCTAAATTGGTGTTATTTCAACAAAATAAAATTATTACATGAATGTAAATAAAAAATAACCAAAGGAAACCAAATTTCATAAATTTTTAGGTTGATTTACTATTTTTAGAAAATAAAACAAATTTGGATGAAAAATTCTCACTCATTAGCGCATGGCTATTCGGCCACCCTCCAACCACCCAAGCTTGTTTGCCCAACTCCGCATGTTCCCAATTGCTTAAGTTCTAAAGCCTAGGTTATTAGGTCTCTAGTTTGTATATGATCCCTAAATTTACCTATAATTCCACTACTTTTGATAATTTTTGTTTAATTTATGTTCTAGGTTTTCTAGTGAGAATTCTTATGTTTTTAGTTTGCTAAAATGATGCAAGAGGGTGGTCTATTTACTTTATAGTAGACTGGGTTGATTGGGAAGGGTAAAAGCAAATTACAAGTGTCCATTTTTAATTTTTTTCATGTGTATTCCCTTTATCTAGTAATTAATTCTTACGTTACAACTCATCATGAAGTTTTCTAATACTAGGAACACATGAGATGCCTATTTTCAGATTTTTCAAAGTGTATTTGTCAGTTTTTTACAATTTTTATTAATTTTATGCAATTTCTAGCTAGTTATTTGATATATTTATAATATATTTACATATTGAGTACATATAACATATCTAACATAATGATATAATCATACTACAATGTTATTTGACTCTTCAAATTGTTTTTGTAAGTTAAATAATTTAATTTTAAGGTTTCATTACATTTTGGGGCTTGAATGTTGAGTTCTCTATAATTACATAACATACTCGGTAAAACTACGTTTCAATGAAATTAAACATTATACATACTTTATCTTGAGAAATTAATCTTACTAAGACTTTTCATTAACTTTTATAACTTTATGTTAGAATTTGGCTTAATTTGAATAAAATTATCCAAAGGTTGTAAATCATTCCGAATGCTCTAACTCATATGAGTTAGTTAAGTAACTAAAGCATTTTTAAGCTCTTAACTCATATCAATTAGTTAAGTTACTAAGGCATTTTTAAGCAATTAGGGTCTCACACTTTTATTCCTACATTTGCCGTTTAAAATGTAGTTTATGTTCTTACGTCGAATTTATATGTACATCATGAGATAACTAGCTGGGCTTAAATCTAATGAACTTTCAAATTATATTATTATAATCAACAATTGAAGAGGGCACTCAGTTGAACAGGATAATCATATCCTGGGTAATTATCGATAATTGATATGCGTATTTGCTTAAACGCGAAAATATGAAGTATGTTTTTATAGGAGTCATTGAATTATGATATTGAAACTCATTAATTTGGACTAACGTATATAATAAGAATTTTAATTGCATGATCTAAATTGACCTTTTTCAAGTCAACATTAATAATATAGGTCATGCTTTTACACCTGAGCTTGACTGTGTATCAACCTTCAGTAGTTTTATAGGTCAGTTCCAGCTGACCTTAGAATCTTTTAAATTAATTATTATCATCAACAATTTTCTTTTATCTTTTTTTTTTTCTAAATAATATTACAATGTTACAACTCGAAGAAGGAAGAATTCGAACTCGATCTATCCCGTTGGGAGATTAGTGTTCATAGCATTAGATTATAGCGACCTTAGTTACTGTACATTTAATTAGTAAACAAAATGAAGGAACTTATTACAAAAGGATAACTAAATCCCGAGTAATTATCAATAATTGATGTATGCATTGGCTCGAATACGAAAATGTGATGTATGTTTTCAATGGTCCGAACAGGTACTAATAAGAGCATAATGAATCCATTTGGGTCATGACATTAAAACTCGTTAATTTGGACTAACACATGATTTTAACTCCACTATATATAATTAGATTTAAACATCATAATTAAACAGACTACTTTATGTAACTTTCATCACCGTTTACACTTGGATTCAAACGTAACATCAGATTTTACTTCTTAATGAGAATTGAATACAATATACCCAACTTATGGAGTTGTATATAAAAATCAACCTGGTTCTGTTGGTTCAACATAATCTTCTCGGCACCCAAATCAAACGCATTTGTCTGAAAATGAGGAAAGCTTCATCTATCGTTGTGTTTGCTCTTTTCATGTTTTTAGTCTCAGTCTCAGATATGTTTCTTTTGCTTTTATCGAGCACATCGTTAGTCATTTTATGTTAACTTATGATTAGGGTTTTTTTATTATATTAATCTTATTATTTTATTTTATAATATTTTTCTATTTTGTTTGTTGCGTTACGATTTTTCTTTTTTTCCCCTTCTTCTACAATCAGCATTACTTTTGTAAGATTGTGTTGTGTTGATATTTTGGATACTTATCTTTCCACACCACCACTGCAACCCAACCCACA
>JAMXBB010000009.1:107613507-107791706 GCA_024138015.1 Lumnitzera littorea | reverse complement strand
CCCCCCCCAAAAAAAAAAAAAGAAAACAATAATATGGGTGGAGTGGAGTGTGTTTAGTAATATTTGAAAAACAACTTAAGAATGAAAATTGCCAAGAGGTTTTCTAGAGTTCCATGAGCGAAAATTAACTGGACTTCTGTTCGCCTCTATAAAACCAATAAGAAGGATTTTGGTACAAAGCTGCACAGAAGGGTTACGAAATACTAGATGAATACCAACTATAAATGTTTTACCAGCAAGTCATAGGTGACTTGCTCTAAGTACATCCCGCGAACTTATGGTATTTGTGAACTTACACTGTTGAAACTAACAATTTCAAGAATTATTGCTAAAATTAATGCCCATTTACAAAGTAATGTAAAATTTCGAAATTAACTTATGACAATGATAGGTCAATCAAGTATTTGTAAGAATCAATACGTCGTATATTTGTCCTCTCAATGCACTGGTGATATTTGCACAGCACTTTGCCAGTCGAAGCAATTTTCTGGACTCTATTCATCATAATGCATACGCTCTCTCTCTCTCTCTCTCTCTCTATATATATATATATATATATATATACACTAAACAATCTATGTATGTACATGATTTTTGGTGGCATGATATAGCGATAAACATCGTAAAAGAGATCCATTTCAGTTATGGAATTTAAAACTCGTTTGTTTGGACTAACACGTCATGTTAAATTCGATGGTATATGATTGGGATTTTAATAGGACGACTTAAATAGAACACCATATCTGATTTTTATAGAATATAGTGTATGTTTTGACACTTTAATTTCAAATGTAAATTATCACCTAGGTAATTTCCAATTGGCCTCCACATTGTGTCCTGCGTAATTTCTAATTAGTCTTAAATCGAATGAACTCTTAAATTAAATCATTATAATCAACAATTGAAAGGATGCAATCGATAAACAAAACTAAGGAGCTTAATCAGAAAGGACAACTGTATCCTAGTAAGTATGATATAACCAATGTACATGTTAGCTCATGCGATGTTATGATGTATGTTTTTAGTAGTATAGATAGGTAGCAAACGTTTTATAGGAGACCTATTTGAGTTATGTCCTTAAAACTCATTAATTTAATCTAACATGTCATGTTGAACTCCACGGCATATAATAAGAATTTCATTAGCGTGATTTGAATAGATCGGGTTTTGCAACTTTCTTCACTTTCTTTCACCATTAAAATATAGATAAAGTTCTTACATGAGAGGTGGAATATATATAGCCCCCCAGTAGCATTATAGGTGACTTCTAGCTATTCTTCGAAGATTTTTTAAATTAAATTATTATAATCAACAATTTAAAACAATACTTACTTATTACAAATGGATAATTGAGTCCTATGTACTTATCAATATTTAATGTATGTATTAGGTCTCTGTAAAGAGCTAAATTTAAGTCATGAGCTTTAAGCCAAACAATAAATTAGATTTAACTCTTAAGACTAATGTGATAGGGTTCAAAGAGTTAAATTCATAGATTTTTGGATGAAAAAAAATGATTTGGTATTGTAGACTTGAAATATGATTTGTTAGATCGGCCTATTTGTAATCAACTTTTCTCATTAAGGCTCATGTACTGAAAAAGACATTTATTAGGTCTAGATTCAAAAGGAGCCCATTTGGGAATATAAGAATCTATTAATGATGACATTCATCCATCATCATCGCAATTCAATAAATGAGATCAACAATCAACCTCAATAAATACCAAACCACCCTCCACATTTGGACATGAAGGATCCTAGACAAATGCTATTATGTTGTTGATTTCTCTCTTTAAAAGATTAAACAAGTGATTTGTAGTAACGAACACGATCCCATTTAGTGTGACTTGTGGAGATTAATGTTATTAAACTCCTCCACTAGTTCCATCATATGTTAAGGGTCTATTGAAACTATTTGTTCCTCTTTCCCGTTTTGTTTTCTCATAATCATTCATTACGTGTCAGTTCACATTACTAATATGAGGCTACATATAATGTAAAATATATGATGCAAGTATGTGATTACTTCGATCGAACTTATACATTCACTTACATGTTCAAATGCAAACAATGTGATGTATGCTACTAGTTAATTATAAATAGTTATTGATAATTGCATAGTGGATCATTTGAGCCGTGAGATTGAAACTCGTTAATTTGGAAAAACGCATTGAGTTAACTCTGTGTGTATAATGGGATTTAAATTTCACAATTAAATAGATGACTCTATAACTTTCATCAACCTTTTGTACTTAAATTCAAATGTACGTCACTTCTGGTAATATTATCTTTTTATTGTCACCATTTACTTGAGCAGGTCGATTATTATTGTGAAATTGGAAATTTCGGCAAGAAAAATACAATCGGGCTAGTGCCACAGAATAAATACAAAGGAGAATTCACAATGGCAAACGAGTCTCGCAAATCTCATTCATTTTTTCAAATTGATATCTACTACATCCGTAAATTTTTTCAAATATATATATATATTTGTGGAGGTGACATTTTATATGCCTAATTGATTCCTTAAATTTGGATGCCATTTCATGACTAATGTATTGTGTGACTCCATCATTGCATGAATAGTTCTAATATCCTTTTAACAAACCATTTTGACTTAAAAGAGTATTGGTTTTCTTATAGTCTAAGCCTTTTTTGGTTGCGTTTAACATTAGTCTTGATTTGGATTCAATCATATTCGTAATGTGCATCAATTATCACAAGTTCAAATAGCCCCATTTGGGAAAACTATAGTTTTTTTTTTGTATCTTTTTTTTTTATTCTATGTCTAATCAACATCTACTTAAGATCTTATATTTCAAAAACTATATGATCTATCAAGACTATTGCAAGCTAATGTTAGTCTCTCAATGGGATGAACCGACTTCTACTCCTCTTTCGCTCAATTATCATAATGTAATATTCTACAAAAAATAAAAAGAAAGAAAAGTTCTTATTTGTGTTTTACCTATTATTTTCATAAGAGTTAATTACAAATGTATGACTAGTGTTTACGTACTTTTACAAATAATTGTTCCATCCAAGAAAGTCGTTAATATGTTCATATGCCTCTCACATGTCTTGTAAAAGGACACTAAGACATATCGTTGAAAATAATGAACTTCAAAATAAGAAAATCAACCTTAGAACATAATCCCAGGTTCCATATTTATCTTTGAAACATAAGAAACCCTAATCCTAAATTCATCTTTGACACACTAATCCTAAATTCATCTTTGAAATCTTAGGAAAAATGTTTTTCTTCAAAATCCTAATCACCTCATTGAAATCCTAATCATGTTATTTGTTTGTATGTCATGGTATAGGTGATGGAGTGAGAGGGTTTTAGCTCCATGGTAGTTCTAGCCATTGCAAGCACAATCAAAGGTTGAAGCCCTAAAACGTTGAAGGTAATAACTTGTCTCTACTCCTGTTGTTATACTGTGTAGATACTTGAAACTAAGCTAGTTTTTTACTAATTTCTCTCTTCTCTCTCTCTTCTTTGCAATCTTCAATTGTGTTCCCAAATATTCGATAATTACTAAAAGGAGCAAGAAGGTTTCAATGTCCTAATAGTTGAGGCCATCGCAAATTGAATTGAAGATCAAAGCCTCAAACCTATGGTAATAACTTCATAAAAATATGGAATTAGTATCTACCTTGTCTCCACTCTTGTTATACAATAGTGTACACATCCCTTTTACTAAAATTTTATTAAATTGATCAATTTAATGTTTTTTGTATAGAGTACATGTAATGAGTAATCTAAGACAAAATTTGTTGAGATACATGAAAGCTTGTAGTTTAATAAATTGAAAATTCCTAGTAGCATGTTGAGGCACTAATTTGCATTCAAAATACAAAAGATGAAGAAATAATGTAAAATGTTGAGGTCATATTTGGTTATAAAATGTTAAGTATAATAGTTCAAATGCTAGTTATTATGGAAACATTAGGAGGTAGTGGTGGAAAAAATCTCAGACAAAGTTTATCTAATAGCAATAAAGAAAAAAAGTAAGGTTTTTTTGATAGTTGATTTTTTAATCTCCCATTATATCTCATGTAGAAAGAAAAATGTAAGGTTTTTTAGAAGCGAAAACTTGCTAATTGATATTGATAGTATCAAGAACGCTCTTTGACAAATCTATATATATTTAGCACATAGTTTGCTTCATTAAATGGGTTATGCTTGATTTTTTAAATGATAAGCGAGAACTATTTCTTTTAAGTTCATGCTTCTCACTAATTATTCATTATCACACGTTCCACTAGCTTGTTTGTGCAATGAAAAACTTAAGTGAGGAAGCATGGTAATAGTTGTCAAATATTCTACCAACTTGTTGGTGCAAGTCTCATTTTAGCTTTCGTGCTAAGTATGATGCTCTTGTGATTAATTTGAACGAGTCGTTCAATTACGTGATTCTCAAAGCACAAGAGATGTTGATCATTTTGATGTTAGAGTGATATAGATTGTGTTTGATGAAGAGATTTAATTTCAAAAGGAATGGAATGCAAAAGTATGAAAGGGAAGTTTGTCCCAATAAGTTAAGGAGGATTAAAAAGGTTAGTGTATTTGCGAGAAATTACTTGACAATAGCTTTAGGTGTGAATATGTACGAGGTTGACAATGGGTTCAAGTGCCATGTTGTGAACCTAAATATACATACATGTAATTGCATAGTATGGGAGTTGAATGGATTGCACTACAAGCATGCTAACACAGCAATTCATCAAAATTTTGAGAGGCTTGAGCAATATGTCCATGAGTGTTTCAAGCGGGGTACATATTTGTTAGCTTACTAGTCATTCATAACCCCTTGACCCAATAGAGATGAGTAGCCATGATCAAAACATGTAACACTAATTCCTCCTACTATTAGGATTCCACCAAGGAGGCTTAAGAAGATAAGGAAATAAGGAGAGATTGAGCCCAGAATTCTTTGTCAATATTTCCTGTTATGGACTAATTGCCAAATATGTCATTGGTACTATACAAACTTTAATCATTAGATGTACGAAATATAATATGAGATTTGGAACAACACACTCTTGCATATTTAACCATTCCATTGTGCATGTTATCTACCCTTCCTTAAAGTTAAAAAAGTAGCCTCCACCTATATAAGTAGTTGCTATTCTTAATACATGGTATAATCACCAATAAAGACAATGACCACCATTATAGAAATGAGCTATCATAGCTTCAGTTTCTCCTGGTCAACAAATAGATCTTTGAGATGAAGCCTATTGACCCAGTTTGGCTTTTTCGGTGGAACACTTAGTTGGACGGTAAAATCCGTGAATGATAGAGAGAAATGATAAGACCGATGCCTAGGTGTATCATATAGGATGACACACGTGAACATCACACAGAGACAACTTGCTGGTTCCAATGAGCATGGTGCACTTTAGGAATCCACGATTTCCCTCGACTGTGTCATGTAAACGCATTAGAAACTAGCTAAATCCAATTATTCATTCCCATTTTAACTTCCCTACATAATGGTTTAGAAATTTTCCAACATCCATAACCATTCCCTTTGTATGTGCTTGATGCATCCACACCATCCCAAGTAGTAGAAATCTCATTACTAAATAATTCATGCGTGTCCTATCCTTTCTAATTAATAAACAGCCTAGTATTGACACTAAGATCAGGAGCATGCTGAGCTAAAATAGAAAATACTACATTGTCCTGTAGAGAACCGGCATGCCTTTATTTATGTCATGAAGGATCACCTTGAGATCCATACCACTATTGGTCACATTGGCCTCATCAATCGCTACGGCGAGAACGACATCAAGAGTAATAGGGTCATCTAATTCGTTTTCAAGCATGCAAACCATTACCTTACGTCTCAAGGCCATAGCTGCATGTATGGATCTATCCACTTGAGATAATTGCATCCTTCTTCGGTCTACAAGATCAATATATAGATTTCAATTAGTGAAAGTTTAAAAACAAATGAATAAATAGGAAAATGACATATCATGGTATCAACCACATCTATTTAATTATAGAAACTATGGATATACAAAAGATAGCAAAAAAAGTTTATGCTTAATGAAAACAAAGACGATTAAAACAAACAAAGCATAGAAAAATTGACTATTAAAGTTTAGAGACACAACTATTACAACATATTAGAGATGGGGTAATGTAAAAAACGACAAGCCATCTACCCTAAGTTTCAAATCAATCCCCAACATTAGCTTATGCACATTAGTTTATGCTTCCCTGACTTTTGAAGCAAATGCAATATCAAACAAGAAACTAGCAATATGGATGTATAAGTAACTAAAGATTTACAACTCTAATTCCACTTACTACATAAAAGTTTACTGCATAATAAGGTACCGAAGAAGAGGGCCATGTTGATTTCAAACAAACTTCATAAGCAATTTCACTATCAAACAAGAAACCGGCAACATAGATGTGCAAGATATCAATCAAATTTCACATCTTGGTATAGACAAATTATAATAATGATGTTAATGTAAGCAATTTCTTTCATACAAGAATACTTCTTTAAAAATAAATAAATAAATAAATAAATTGTACATAAACATATAATGATAACAGATTATATTGCCACGTGAACACATCTATGCGTTTGGGAAGTTTCTTAACTCAACACGTGACAATCATGTGACCTATTAATGGCTTTCTTGGATGGAACATAACCGAGTTCTACACGGGCTAGTTATTTCTCAGAAAAAATTACATGGGTGAATTATTTGTAATAGTATGTAAACATATGTTATGTATTTATAATTAACTCTTTTCATAATTATGAAGGAAATGATACTTAGAGATTTAGAGTTGAAGCAAAAATTAACATACTTTTAAGAAAAATATTTAAAAACATTTATTTTGTTCATTAGAAAAAAAAGAAGAGATTTAATAGGTTTTCTTTTTCTTTGTAAAGTTAAATAAAGTAAAAGGTATATAAATCCAATTAATTAGTAACTTTTAGGTACTTAATTTTATAAAGAAGAATATATGTATTTATACTTTTATCCTATTACTTGTCTTAATTTTCCAATAACTTGATTTGGAAACAGTACTAAAGTACCAGTATGATAAAAATAAGATGAAACAAACAAGCCATCGACACCCAATCATACTTGCCCCTTATGAAAATCTTCAATACACAAAAAGAAAGAAAAAGCGAAGAATCTAATCAATATAACATTAAATCTTCCCTTTATATTATCATACACTTTTAATCATTTATTACGGCTAATTTATACGTTAACTTCGATGAATTAACATAAAAAAGGATAATACAAATGTACATTGAATATAAAACATGGGCCTAATACGACATGTAGAGAAGCCATTTTTTATTGGAAGCTACTATTCGTAGAACAATCAGTATAATCAATGATAACACTTAATGGATTAATCTCGACCTCATTTATGCTTTATCTCTCTGGATTTTTCAATCCTATTTCAACCTGATTTTAGTAAATTTGCTCACATCTTGTCATTTGATACTGACCCATTTTTTATCTTGGTTTCCTTTAGATAAAAATTAGAAAATGTGTACACATCTTATATGGGTTGACTTTAGGGCCAAACTTAGTATTGGAGAGAAAAAATAATTTGATTTAAGGTTTCTTTCTTTTCTTTTTTTATTTTAACGGTTTTTCAAAAATTAATATTGCAATGATAAATGAGTTTAGTAGGCATATATAAAAATAAAATTTTCAGAATCAAATTAATTTAACAGGATTTGAACCATTGTTCATTCATGATCTAGCTTACACTAAAAATTGTTTTTTAAGTAAAACAATCAATTAAAGCTTCAATAAGATAACATTTGAAGCTACATTTTAACTTAAATTGATATTATTTTATACTTTTAAGGATGAAAAAGTTGTAATGGGCTCAAAAAAATAATTTTTGATATTAATTAATGCTTTTTCATCGAAAATTCAAATTCCATCCAATGGCATACACTCTAAAAAACATATATATTTAAAAAAAAAAAAGTTTAGGACAAGAAAATGTTTTTCACCACTAGAGTAGTTTTTTTCCCCCTATTTTTAAATTTTTGAATTTTTTGCAATTTTATTATTTTTCTTAGGTTGTTCTTTTTTTTCTGTTTTTTAAGTCTTTTGATTTTATAATTTCATTTTTATCTTTTCATCCTTTCTTCTTTTATTTTTGACGAAGAAAATCTCTATAAGAGAAAAACTAGAAAAATAGCTTATATTTTTTTATCTAATGAATACTAAAATTCACATTTACCAAAGAATCATTCAAGTTTTCGAGATACTTCTTTTTGGTATGGCATAGCTTATATTTTTGCGTGGCCCGCATAGCTAATAGTTTGTCTTCGATGTGAACTTTTATGGTGAAGTAATACATATAGCACATCTGTGCGTGATTGCTTGTTATTAGTTAAGTATATATGTTTGTGCATACATATTATAATTGATACATGCTTTATATAATTATATATAATTACTAGCAGCACATACTTGCATTATATAATTATATATGATTACTATCGATGCAGTAATGCGCCCAAATTTAATATGTGAAAGCATAAAGCATGAAAAGCCTAGAAATATTAAGGAGAATTGTAAATAACATTTTTCTAAATTATTATTAAGGCTTATAGATAGATTCATTGGACTTTTCTTTATTTTTTTCACTAGGTGCAAGAGAGAGTGTAAGACCCTATGATTAAACGTTTCACATAGATTATAGGCGATTGTAGTACTAATTTATAAGCTATGATTGTGAACACCTTATTAATATAAACTTGAAACTTTTGAGTTAAATTATTGAAATGGACTCATTAGTATTTGTAAGTTTAATTATTCACTACTTTTAGCTTATGGCGTTACAAAGAGAATATTGAAATCTAGTCTATCATATTGGAAAACTAAACTTTATACCTCTAAATTATAAAGAGTCTTGGTAACTTTTTAGGTAGCATTTAGTTTTAAGAATTTGAATTAGACAAAGAGAAATAGATAAGACAAGAATAAGGAGGATTAGACAGTATAAGCTTATTATTCAATTTGTACAGTATTAAATATAAAATTTAATGATATCTATTATTTAGTATACAAAAATATTGGATTAGCTATTGTATTCTTACATATATACTCTCAACATTATCTAATTTATACTTTAATTATATTTTAAAATTATTTAAAATACAATTTAAAGGATTATTGAATTTGTATAATTAAATAAAAAATATGTAATATAAAATAAAAAGCAATAGATTTACTAGCTTCAAAAATTTAATTATTTATATTATAAAATAAATGACTATTTGTAATATTTAGTAAACATAATATTAATTAACTCAATATAATAATATAGAGGTGTATTTTTGAAAATGTAAAATATTTTTGTTTTTTTTTTCTAGTGAATTTTATTTTTATATATGATGTAATATGATAAAATCTAGACTTTTTATCCAGTCCATTAGTCTAATTTTTTATTTAATCACTAAGCAAAGTAACAAACTAAATATAGAACAAATTTTTTTATTTAGTCTAGTGCTATAAAAATTGTGCAGTCAAATACTACCCTTAACTTTCAAAGTATAACTTCTAAAAAGTATGCAAATAACAGTTTTACCATTACTTACAACCCAAAATTATTACTAAAAGGGTTATGATATGCAATAACTTTAATGTTTTAGTAACAATGTATGTTGTATGTGTATAATTTTTTGTATTTATAAAGTAGTGAAAGCACACTTTGAAAATTTGTTTAGAGGTACATTTATAATTTGTTCAAAAAATTATTTGTGTTTCACTATATATTTATTTTATATGGTATTAGAAAACTACATTTCAATGCAAATGAGCCATTAAAAGACAATAGAAAAATTAAAATAAAAGCTAAGCTTTCCATGTTTTGACAAAATAAAGACTTTGCAACTAAAACTTTCTAACTTTTTGCTATATTATTTAAATTAGAGGAGCCTTAAACAACCGCTATGATAATTTAATGATTAGATTCCTTAAACTATCCTTGCAATATTTATCATTATTTTCCCACCATTACTTAAACAAGGGCTTTTATAATAAATTTATTAGTTTAACAACTCTTCTTCTCTACTAACCTACCAACCCCTTTTTTTATCTTGTTTTTCTTCCACTATTGGCTCCCGTGTAGACAAGGAAAAAAGTATTGTTCTTTGCAATATTTCTTCTCCTTGACAATTTCTTAATGGAAGTTTTGAATAAATGACAATAGTTATCCATAAAAGACACATTAATATTTGGGCATATCAAATTTGTTATATTAAAGATACATTATTGGATTTTATTTTTTTTACTTTTATGCACCGGTAATAGGGGCGCGTTTTCCATTAGTAAATAAATATGAGAGAGAGAAGGTTTAAATTAAGGAGATAATATGCTCTAATATTTTCACATTAAAAAAAAATTGTGCATTTAATAATTTAAGGATTTTATTCCATGGGGAGAAACTCTTATCACATTCTTTCTTCTTACTTATTAAAACCAACCTAGCTATGCTTAGCATATAAACAGCATAATTTGAGACGTTTTATCCTCACATTATAGTTTTTATTGATTGTTATAGAACAATCTTGTTTTAACATCTTCTCCACACTCAAAAAGAAAGACACACAAAACATATGCAATGAGGAAAGCCACATCCATCCTTGTGTTTTCTCTACTCGTGCTCGTAATTTCAGTCTCAGGTCCTTTCTATACCCTTGTGTTATAGATACATGATAAATGTTCTCCATCATTGTCATGACATACGATAATGCAACTTAATTTATTTCTGTGTCCTCTCAGTATCATTATGCATTTACACCTGCAAATCCTTTAAAGGTAAAATATACATTTTCAATTCTCAACTTTTGCCACTTTTTCCCATTCAGTCCTTAGCTATTATTTTTTTCTTATTTCAATTTTCAGAGTTTGTAAACATTGGCAAACATCTCTTTGTTTAGGTAGCAATTAGTTTTTCCTTTAGGGGTAACACCAAGAAGTATATGATTGGTCCAAGTATTTTACTAAATAAATAATAGAATGTAATATTAAAGAATAATTAAAAACAGAAAGAAGTTAAAAAAATAAAAAATAAATAAACTAAAAACTTTTCAATAAAGATATTAGGTAATTATATATATGTGTACACATAATTTAAGTAAAATCAAAAATAAAAAAGATTAAAAGAAAAGGAAAATATGGAAAAAATTAGAAAAAATTATAACTATAAACAAATGGGTCATGACCCTTTTCAAAAGTAGATTTTGCAACCCATCAACGACCAGTGTATGCCATCAAAGAGTTGAAAAAAAAAATCTTTTCTTTTCCCTTTCCCCCTTTGTGGTGGCCTAAGGGAGCAACCTACCAATAGGAGGGTAAGGAAAGAAGTAGGGAGTGATGACATGCAACAAACAACCACCTTCGATCATTGGTAGGTGGCTACTTGTGGTTATCAGTGGATTGCATGACTCGCTAATCCATGGCTGCTTATCCAACCATCAGTAGGGGTACAATCTCCCCAGCTACATTACTCCCAACATCAATTGCTAAATTATTATTTTTCTAAAATTTTTTTTTCTATTTTTTTTTATAATTTTCTATTTTTTATTTTATTTTAATTGTGCATATACAAATATGTCATTATTCGATATATTAATACATTTTTTTTAGTTTTTTACTTTTGTTTATTTTTTAATATTGTGCTATATTATTTAGTTGATAGTAACGAGTGGATGAATAAGCTACCACATGTCTCTAATGGAAAAACTAACGGAATATTAATAAATGACCTATTTGCTTGTAAATGTTGAGTAGTAAAATAGAAAAAATAAATAAATAAAGGTTAGGAATTGGATTAGAAAAATAAGCAATGGTTGAAGGCTGAAAATTTACACATTGCAAGGAAAAAAGCTACTGTGTTTGAGCTTCTATGTGACCTTTTAGCACTAAATTTTATTTGCATATTTTTATTTAAAGTAATTTTTTATTATTTCATCTGAGAGAAAAATAAAATAAAATCTAAAAGATAGAAAGTTAAATAAATATGAAACAAATATAAAGAGATGTATTTACAATTTACCATAACTTTTGTTTTTTGACAACAACACAATTTTTTTTGTGAATACGAACTATAGAGATTTTGTGAGCTTTTATATACATCTTATAGTTTAAGAATTTAAGTATATTTATAAAATTTAGAATGTTGTTATAAATTAGTTTCACTTTAATGTTTATCATGGTATTGATACTACTAACATTTCAACTAAACATCTTTTTTTCCAATTCATTTCGTACTAAAAGAGTTGTTCTGAAAGTTGAGTTACTTTAAATTACTTAGAAACAAATCACAGAAACTAAAATATATTTATGAATGTATGCAGATGTAGACATCTAGACTGAATTTAGGGAAAGAAGAATTATTTTTACTATATGAAGAACAATTACGAGTTCAACTAGAACTACAAAACTATGGATCTACAAATTGTAATATAAGTTAGTTAACTTGCAATATCACTGTGAATTTACGGTTGTGAACTTTTAATTAAAATCAAGAGTTTTGAGGATAATTGCTAAAATTTATGCACATTTAGAAATTACAGGAAAATTGCTAATTCAATTTATGTCAATTACAGGTCAATCATATACTTGTAAGAACCAATACGTCGTGTATTTGTCCCCTCAATGCACTGATGACATTTGCGCTGCAACCTGCCAACAAAAGCAATTTCCGAAACTATATTCATCAAAATGCACGGATGCTCATGTCTGTGAATGCACCTGCGGTAGCGATCATCCATGTCCATGTTAGCTTATTGCTCGATACTGCTTCATATATATATCCAAATAATTTATGTATGTATTGGCTCAAATGCAATTTTTAGTGGTATGATTCAGCAATAAACATTGCAAAAGAGATGCGTTGCAGTTATAGCATTTAACACTCATTGGTTGAGACTAGTACATCATATTAAACTCGATGGTATATGAATGGGATTTTAATGGGTCGACTTAAATAGAACATTTTATTTGACTTTTATCATATATTGTTTATGTTTTTACATGGTTTCTAAGGGGTCTTAAATCTAAAGAAATCATAAACTAAATCATTACAATCAACAATTGCAAACATGTAATTAGTAAACAAAACGAGGGATGTAATTAGAAATGATAATTATATCCTATGTAATTACCGATATAGCTGAGCCACATTTTGGCTCAAATGAGATGATATGTTGTATGTTTTTGGTAGTATAAATAGGTAGTAAACATCTTATAGGAGACCTACTTGACTTATGGCATCAAAACTCATAAAACAATAACTAACATGTCACGTTAAACTCCATGATATAAAATAAGATTTTCAGTAGCATGATTTTAAGAGACCGGGTTTTGTACGTTCTTCACTTACTTTCACTGTTGTAAATATAGCCCTCGAGTATAATTATAGTTAAATTCTATAATTTAATTAATTATAGCTAATCTAAAACCTAAAGAATTTTATAGTCAACAATTGAAAATATATAATTAGCAAACAAAATGAAGGAACTTATTACAAAAAGGATAATAAAATCCTAGATACTTCTCACTAATTGATGTATGTGTTGGCTCTAAGAGGGATAAATCTAATTCATTATCTTTGAGCCTACTAATGAATTAGGTGTAACTCTTTTGAACTAACATAAGAAGTCTTAAAGAGTTAAGTTCACAGGTTTTGGAATGATAATGAAAGATTTGGCATAATAGCTTGCAATATAGCCCATCTTATCAAATACCAACCTTTCTCAATAATGCTCATGCACCAATGATGGCCTTTACTAAGCCTAGACCCAAAAGAAGCCTATTTCAGAAACATCAATGAAGGAATTCATTCTAGTTTCCCATCATCATTGCAATTCAATGAATAAGATTAATAACCAATCTCTATAACTACCTAACTCCCCTCCTCATTTGGACATGAAGAATCCTAGACAAATATTGTTGTGTTACCAAATTCTCTCCTCAAAAGATCAAACAAGTTATTACGATAAAGAAAATAAACTCTTGTATCGTAAATTGAGGAGTTTGATGCTACTAAGCTCCTTCGCTATTAATCTCAGTGAACAATTAAGACGGGGGATTTAAATTGATTCTTACACAAAAATTATAAAATTTAACCAATTTTTACTTGTTAATGTTCAAGATTACTTATAATTACTGTATTTTCCTTTAAATGTATTAAAAATATTTATAAATTTAGAAAAAAAAATTTGCTTGTGAAAGCTTCCTAGCTTGTAATATGATCTTTTAACTTAGCTTTTGAGTATCAACAAGCTAGTTAATAACATAATGTTATCTTTTGATCAATTTTTATGTTCACATATTAAACTTCTAATTAAATTAAATCATTTCTAAGTAGCTTAAACACTCAAATAATGCGATCATTAAATAAATAAATTATTAAAAAATAAATAAATAAGGGATTAGAATGTCAAGAAGCTATATATAGTGGTTGCATCATCTTGTGCATCAACCCACTCTTCGAGCCTAAGGCCAAAGAGTAGGTGCTCTACACTTGAGTTCCACTATCTGAAAGAAACTTCTACAGTGAGGTCAACAATTCCTATAGATAGTGACTTTATCTTGCCTCCCAACTTCCTATGTTAGAAGTAATAATATGTTCATAAAGTCTCTCTCACAAGTTTTCTAAAATATATCCTAACTTTTAGAAAGATTAGTAACTACTTTGAGGATTTACAATAGATTTCCTCGTACTTAAGCACAATACTCTTTATCAACAATAAATTGTACTTTTCCACCACTTAATAAGAAATTTTTCTCTAGTACTGATGATCATGCAAATATGTGTTGGTTCTTTCTCAAAAAGCTTATATAGCCTATGTTCTCTTTCTTGTGTATATTCAAAATCTTCTCTTCTTCTCTTCCCTCTTACAATCTATTTATGTTATTAAATAGTTGTAGCCCCAATGTTCAGTTGATTTATCTTTGATAATATTCGTTGTCCGCCATATCTTTGTCATCTTCATTCCTTAACACCTTCTCAAATTTGCTCAACAATCAAATGCTTTTATTTAAGATTCTTCCTTTTATAGTCTTCCTCATTTGTAATAAATTAATTTTCCTGATAGTCATTGATTTTATAATTCTTGTTATTCTTCGAATAAGATATCCCTTAGCTACATTGGATATATTGTCAAAATATATTTCCACAACATTGGGACTTGACTTATAAAATATTTGTTTTTTAGCTCCTGTTAAAGATTTTTTTTTTTAATTCTAAATTTGTTCTTATTTTATGATTTGTTCAGCTTTTGATTGTGTCTTTTGATTTTGTCCTATCTTTCGACCTTATTTTGTCTTCTACTCTGGTTTTATCTTTTGATCAGACTTTACTTTTCTTCATTAATCTTTAAAATAATGTCTCTTTCTTCTTTTTCAACTTCTAAAGTATAAAACATTGGGATTCTAAGCTATGTTCCTCTCTTTTTCAGTTATCATTACTTGTTCATTCTAAGTTCAATCAGCTTCTTTCTCTTGATGATTCTGAATAATCTTTCTTCTTATTAATCTTTATGGATTTTACTTCTTGTTCTACAATTCTAATCCTCTTATTTCTTTCAAAAGTTATACTTCCTTTTCTTAATTCCATTTTTCCTTCTAATCAACTTGAGTTTCCTTTATAATTTTAATATTTTATTACACACTCATTAACTTCATCAATAATTTTAACATATATCTGGTTATCATCAAAATACCTTTTTGTTTTGTTTCTAACAATTTCCCCCTTTTACATGATGATAAAATTTTTGTTCAAAAAATAATAAATCATGAAATCAATCATAATATCAAAAATCATTCATAATATCAAGTTACTTACATGAATTTCCATAAGGTGATTTTTTGTTCTATAGTTCCCCCTTAATATATGCAATAATTAAGTTGTTCTCCCTCTATTTAATTAGATTTCTATCTTATCTTACTCTCACTTTTGTATATGTCATTGTTCTCATATTTCCTCTTATACTCTCATCATTTCTCATATGTTCTTATCATTTTTCACATTTTCTCCCTCTTTTTGTCATCATAAAAAATATGATCAAGTGAATGTAGTGAGGGTTTTGACAATATTTTCATATCTAGTCTCATGAACATTAAAAAATGTTGATAGATTTTTCCTAAGGTTTTATATACAAGAGTGTGGCCTATTTAGAGCTAGAGGTGAGCTGTTCTACTTTAATGAGACCTGCTATAGTTAAGCTAAGCTACTCTTACAACTCGCACCTTAATGATAACAATAGGTTAGCACTTGAACATGTAACTTGTTGAGAGAGCTTAAGACAACTTGGAATTATAAGTTTATTTAGATCTAAGGGTGTAGATATCAAAATCCTAACCTATGAAATTTGAATATTCAAATTATAAGATGAGGGTGAACAGTTTGACAGTAATCAGATGAAGATAAATGCTCAACTACCTCCTATTTCTCACATTTATCACATGCACTAATTTACAAGCCACAACATGTTAGAGTGGCTACGCCAAACAGCATCAACACCCCTTAGCCTAATGTGTTTACTTTCATATATCTAAATACTTAGCTTAAATTTCACCAATAACAAAATAAATGTTTCTAATTTTTTTAGAAGAAAATGTGCATAAATCTATAATAACTGTTAGTAAAATGAATATATAAAGAATTTAATCCTTATATCTAATCATCATATTAGCTTTTTTGCTACTTTGCTCCCCTTGTTTTATTGATTGTAAGACTTTTTTCTTACAAAAACTCTATGAGGATTTTAATCCTTAAATGTTCTAATCTTATCACGTAAGACTTTCTAATAGTTCCTCCAATAATTCGTTCGGGTATATGATAAACATTGTTAAGCCTACATATTGAAGATATTTAAAATCATAGATTCTAACACAAATTCCTACATAACTTTTAGAATAATTAATTCTCTTGATTTTTGTTCTTGCATAAACTTACTAGATTTGTAATAAGAAAATTTCTTACTTTATCATAATATTATATAAACTTCAATTTATCAAATATCCATGAAAGATTTAACAAAGTGTAGTCATAAAAAATTTCTCTAAGTAGAATATTGAGAAAATCTTCAATAGATAGATTCTTTTAAAATGATTAGATTGAAATTTTAATTGAATTTCAAAGGCATTGATGAAAGGGCCTTGATTGATGTTTTGGTTTTATAAGAGCTTGCTCCTATATCTCCTCCAAGCGACCAACAAAATTTATATAACTCCTTTTTTGTGTAGGTAATCTTACTCATACCTCATCTCTGGAAGGTTGCTTCTTAAGGGTTTTCACCTCTTATTTAAGATCTTTCATACTAGATTCTAAATTTCTAACCATGCTTTTAATTTCCTCATAAATTGACTTTTCGACCTTTTCAATAATCCATTCATTAGATTTTTCTTAAAGATCCCATTCTTTCTTTCTTTCAACTATTATGTCTATCCATGCATTGTTTATTTCCTTAGGAATGTTGCCTTCATCCTCAAAAGATGTACCTATATCATTCTTTGATGCTTCTTCTCCATTTCCTTATTCTTCTTTCTCTTCCTTTTCTTCTTCTTTTTCTTCCTACTTTTCCTTACCATACTCTTGAGCAATTTGTGTAGCAATATCCATCCTTGGAATGTTTGATTCCTTAAGTGAATCTATTACCATTCTTCTTTCTTTGATTCTTTTTCTCGAAGTTTTTTTTAGTAGGGGTTTCTTTGGTGGTTTACATTTTTAGGGTTTGTTCAAGGAAATGGGTAAATCCATAATATATAAAGTAGGGATATTCCAACTTTACCTATATTGGTAGGGATGTTAGAGAATGTGTATCCCAATCGATGTGGATAGGCTTCGCTAAGTACAGTAGATGAAGTAAGATCAATTAGACCTGGATGATAGTTTTTAGAAAGGTTTGTATTGGAAAATCGATAGCTACTTGCTTAGGGCATCTAGGTAGCCAAGGACAGGTCAATAGTCTATCAAATAAGTCAGCACCTGTAGGTATTGACTCGAAGTCTAGGTTACCAAACTAGTGGACATGGTGCATACTGAAGACAAGAACTAACAAGGCTAGTCATAAAGGTAGGTCTAAGCTCACCGAAAGCTTGAAGTGAGTAGTGAAATGCACTTGAAAGAATAGAAAAGAAAGAAGATAAGCAAACCTATGAACAGTTCCAAAGGATATGATGTATTAATGGAACTTTCGAAGATTTATGATATAACTTGATATGACGTACGAGATGGTTCGATGAGGTTACTCATTACCTAACCTTATTTAAGGGTTAGGATAGGAGTGAAAAGAGTAAACAAACTAAGGAAGCAATGTTCACAAAAAGGGTATACTCAATGTATTGATGATGATTCTTGATGATTCTTGTGGCTATATGTATCATGGGTATTTATACCTGAGAAATTAGGAAAACTTGCCTAAAAATGGAAAAGATAAAAAGGATATTGTCCCAAAAAGGTAATGTACAAAGAATAAAAAAGAGTAAAAATGAATATTCAAGGGAAAAAAATAATGATTAGTGTAGTAGATTCTCCAAGTGGGCTTGGATATGTGGCAGCAATGTATCAATGACGCCATTGGAAGATGCAGACAAAATAGTATCATCAAGATGAGTGGCTGAGTAGGGGTGCTGTATAGGGACGCTGAATAGATCTGGGCTCATCTAAGAAGGAGTGGCTGTAGACTCATGTGGGATCTCTTGTCCTCTCAACACTAATATTACTGAGTAAGAGGTTAGTTCAATTAGGGGCCGAACAAGCGTATGGACTTTGGCTATCAATAAGGTACTCTTCCAATCGACATTTGACTACTGAAAGATTAGTTACTTACCTTAGCATAAGGAATTGGTCAGCAGCAAGGATCCGTTCAGCTTTGGTAGGAGTCAGTTGGAGCAAGAGAATTTGTCTTGTTAACCCTTCGAAGCCTCGGGCTCAATTACAGGTTAATGGTCCGGTAATCTGATTCATATCATTCCCTCCTAGTTGATTTAGATTTAGGATCAAATCTGGCTAGTCTTCATTTAATCCTTCTTCAAGGTGATAGGGACTGGGGTTAGCAATATTGAAAGTATTAAAGACCCCATAATATTTGGGTAACTCCAATCTATACCTTCTGGAGGATTTTGAAGGGGCTTTAAGCTCAGGCAGATAACTTGTTCTTTCTCCTGTTCGGAAACCTCTCCTTACTCATGTGTAACTACATTAGGTCTCTAGGTTAGAATTGTATTGACTTCCTTCCCTTAGCTCCTTCTCACAATTTCTTAGCAACTTGATCAATTTGCTAAGTAACTTTCTAGTAAATGTACTATAGGGACTGGGTTCAAGCTCTTACATCAAGGTCTTCTTGATTAGATATGGATGCAGAGGTATGATCATGTGTAAGCTGGGGATTAAAGTTATAGACAACTTCAAAGAGGGTATGCTTGGTAGTGTCATATACTATTTGGTTGTAAGTGAATTCTACCATGAGCAAACAGACATCCTAATCAACTAAATTCTTGCCTACTATAGCTCGTGTAAGACCTATAATTAAGCATTTGGGGTTTGATTCATAGAATTTAAGGCAATTGAGCAAATTATCCGATCTAATCTAAATTTTACGATAAAGCTACAATTATTAGTAGAAGTGATCTCGTAAGTTTGAATTTAGGAAAATAAGTAATAAAATGATTAATTAATATAATATTGAATTTTATGAAAATTGTTTGTTATTTATTAGAAACACTTAGAACGAATTTTAATAACTAATGAATCGATAAAGATAACTTGTATGTACATTAAAAATTATAAAATAACTTAAATAATATTTAGAATATTTATTTATACCATATATGAATTTATATGTAGATAGAAATATGCATAATTATTTAAAATACATAAAATATGCCAAAATAATATTAATTCATTAAAGAAAATGCATGAATAATTAAGGAAAAATGAGGAAAATTCCAAAATTGAGGTGTGGCAACTTAGTATTTAAGAAATAAAAGCAACCAATTAAATTAAGCCAAACAAAAAGCAAATTTGGAAGAAGATAATGACACTTATCAAGTGAAAAATTAAAGAAAAATATCTAACCATCCCTATAAATTCATAAACCCACCATCCAAACCTCATTTAATCAGTTTGGAATTCATAAAATTTAGGGAGAAAACAAGAAGAGAGGAGAGGGTATTTTTAGGAAAAATTAGAAAATTAGTATGCAATTAGGGCTTTAAAAGGGAACCACCACCCAATGGCGACCTAGGAATAGATAGCCACCACCACCATATGATGGTTGGAGTACCTAAGCTAGCCGACAAGGCCTTAGTAGCTGAAGTAGCAGCCAATGTTGATAAATTTCGATTTTCTCCCGATTTTTTTTAAATTGTTAAAAATATTAAACGTATTTAGAAAATAATGAATCTTATTATTATGAGGTATTTTAGTATGTAGAATTAGAAAAAAAATTTATTTTGATGAATTTATATCTAGAAATATATTGTCTTTAAGAAATCATACAAAACTAAGTATGTTTCAAATTAAAAATAAATAGGTTTAGGAGTGTATTTTTGGACTCAAAATTTTTGTGTAAACTACTTGGGTGATATAGAACAATGCTACGAAGCCCTTTTTTAAAAATTAATATTATAAAATTTTATATAATTTTGAGGCCTTAAAATAATGTATAAAATAAGTAATTTTGAGCTAATTAGGTAATTAAATAAATAATTACCGATTTAGTGCATAATTATATATTTTAGGATGTTGAAATTTGATGGAGTATGTGTAAGCCCCAAAGTTCAGCCAAGTAACCGTAGGATTGAACTTAGAACCCAAGGTTTAGGGCGATCGGTTAAAAGATCTGATCAAACCTAAATTATAAACTATTGAGAAGAATATTAGTAAAAATGACCCCGTAAACTTAAATTGAAGAAAATAAGAAATAAAATAGGAGACTATAAAATTTTCAAATTTTAAGCATAATAATTGCTAATTACCGAAAAGGCGAAAAGTGTAATTTAATAACTGATAAATTATTAAAGATAGATTATATGTATACTAAAAATTTTAAAATGACCAAAATAATATTTAGAATGTTCACGTGTACCCCACATGTATTTACGTATAGATAAAAATATGCGTAATTACCTAATTTGGCCAAAAACTAAGCAAATAATTAAAGAAAATTATAAAATAATTATGGAAAAATAAAAAAAAATCAGAAGAGGATAAGATGCATCAATATCAGGTCGTGGCATGTCAGGATAAGAAAAAGAAAAATTAGCCAATAGAAATTGAACAACTTAAAAGCCAAAATTCAAGGAATTTGGACAAAGTCTTCTCAAATTAATGCATATTAATTACAGCAAATGGCTATAAATAGGAGAAAAATTTACAGAGCTCATTTGGACAGTTTGGAAAGTGAGAAAATTAGGGAGAGTCGAAAATTGAGAGAAAAATTCGGTTTAGAAAAAAAAATAAGAAAAACTGTGCGGTTAGGGCATTTAAAGGGAACCCTTACCAGACGAGCAGCTGGAAGTGGACGGCCACCACCACCACACGGTGGTGGCAGCGCCCAGGCCGGCTGACAAGGCCACGGCGGCCCGCGGTGGCCGGAGCCACCCGAACCGGTGAGTCCAAATTCTAGCCCGATTTTTGTGAAATTTTGTAAAAATAGTAAATATGATTAGAAAATTATGAATTTTGTTATTCTAGGATATTTTTGTATGTAGTTTGTAGGAAAAATATTATTTTGATGAAAAAATGATCCGTAATATATGGTCCTTAAGAAATCGTGCAAAACCGAGCACATTTCGGTTTAGAAATAAATGACTTTAGGAGTGTAGTTTCAAACCCAAAATTTTTGTGTAGATTACTTGGATGATATAAAACAGTGATATGATGCCCGTTTTCAAAAATTAATTTTTGAAATTTTTAGATAATTTTTAAGCCCTAAAATGAGGCATAAAATGGGTAAATTGGAGTTAATTAGGTTATTAAGATATTAATTACTGACTTAGTGAATAAGTAGATGTTTTAGGATGTTGAAATCTGATGGTGTATGATACTTGTAGGATTTAGGGTGTTAGATGTAATTATTAGGTTAATTATATAGTAAATGAGTAATAGGAAAAATAGTTAATTTTGTAAATTAGGGAAATTTGGAGTAAAATCTGATTTAGGATGGATTTAAACATTTAGGAATAATAATTGCTGTTTAGAGATGGTAATTAGGGTAATAGAAATATTAGAAATGCATTATGTGCATAATATGCAATAATGCATAATGTGTAATTTTTGAAAATATAATAAATAGAAAATACTATAATAAAAGTTGATATTATGATAATAATAATAATATACAATAAATCTGATGGGAAACTTGAATTTATGTAATTATATGAAAAATATAAAAATTTCTCACATTAGGAGTAAATTCGATACACAAATAGGGATTTAAGTGTACCGGATGGAATAAAATACTAATTAGAGGTAATAATGGTATTTAGGAGATCGGAAAGTAATGTGATTAATATCACCTTATGAGTTGGAACGGAATTCTAGGGTTAGGATCTAAAACATTACTTAGAAATCAAACTAAAAACCTAATTTAGAAATCAATGCGAAAACCGAACCTGAACCTAATCCCAAACCTAGAATAACGGTAAAAAACTTAATACCTAGATAATTAGGCATATTAAACCTTAAACAAAACCTAACAATAAGCGTTATAGAATAAAATGAACTTGTAATATTTATATCAAAAGCTGAAACCACGTTCGTGTTATAGGGATGATCGGCGATGGCCTGAGCAAATCAAACCTCAAGTGAGTGAGCGAGGAGTCGAGGTAAGTTGGGATTAATACGATGTTATATTTTGGAGGCTTAAGATTATGCTTGGTTGTGCTTGTTAGATAGTTGAATGTGTGCATGTGCTTGATTATGGGTGATGCTATGATTCTGTTTGTTGCTTTGGCACATATTGTATGAATTGTATGTAATGATTGATCACCCTAAACTGGACTTAATCAAATATATGACCAATAATCATAATCGGACATACATGCAACCCGTTAAGGGAATTTAGGACTCTCCGGCCAAATACCGACCCCTTCGGAAGGGATAGCGTAGGATTGCAAAATGGTCCCTTCTTCATCCTCAGTCGAACTAAGTGACAGGAGAGGAGGTCGCGGCGAGGGTGAAGGCAGTGGTTCGAAGGTAGTCGCGGGAGGAGCAAGGTCTCCATTACACAAGCCTGGGTTTGGTCGTGAGCTGTTGCATTAACGGCAACTCCTCAACCTGGATTAGAGCGGGCGCAATTTCTCTAATCTCACGACGGGCCGGACAACGTCGTGCGATGGCATTTGCTTGCACATGCATTGCACCTAATAAGTGATTGAAAACCTTGTTGTGTGTATGGTATAGTTTTAAGTCCTCCGTCCTAACTTACTGAGCTGTGGTTGCTCACATCCCTATAGACATCGTGCAGGTGCTGGCTAAGAAACGGCAAACAAATACTCTGAAGCTAGCAACTGCTGGATCCTGGGGAGTGAGGAAAAACATTGAAGAATCAACACATATTTCACTTTTCATTTCTAATTAATGTAATAACTGAATTATAGTGGTTATATATAACTTTTCTCACTTTCTTAGGTAAATGATTTGTTTAAATTACAAATTGTCCACTTCAAAGCGGGTTAGTCATGGACGCCTTGTGTAGATCAAGTCTAAGATAGCGGTTGTAAGGCCAACTTCTATCTTAGGATGGTTTACACGGCAAGGGCTGTTACGACTCTGCCGCTTCGGGGCGTGACATTATGCTATTTGTAGCATTTAGGGTGTTAAATGTAATTATTAGTGTATTATGTAGTGAATATATAATAGGTAAAAATGGTATATTTTAAGTTAATTTTGTAATTTAGGATAATTAGGTGTAAAATCTAATTTGAGATGAATTTAGATATTTTAAGATATTAGTTCATGTTGGAAGATGATATTTGAAGTGATAGAAATATTAAATGTGTATATTATGGACATAATGAATAATATGTAAATATAAGAAATGAATGAGTAGGAAAATATTATGTTAAAATTGATATTCTAATAATAATAAATATATGTAATAAATTTGGTAGGAAACTTAAATTTAGGTGTTTATATGAAAAATATAAAATTTTCTTATATCGAGAATAAATTTAATAGTTAAATTAGGATATGGGGATATAACGTACAAATTAAAATACTGGTTACGGGTTAAGTATGATATTTAGGGTATCTAAATATAATGTGATTAATTTCACATTATGGGTTAAAATGAATTTTTAGGGTTTATGTGTAAAATCCCTAATCGAAAACTAAGTTGAAAACCTAATTTAGAAATCAACTTAAAAAATTGAATCAAAACTCAACCTAAATTAGGAATAATTATAAAAGACTTAAAAAATTGGATAATTAGGTATATTAAACCCTAAACTAAAGATAACATAAAAGTACTATAGAATAGAGTTTCTATAAGATACTTATATATGTACTAAAACAATATTTGCATTATAGGGTTTAACAACAACGATTTGTGCAAGTTGTATCCTAAGTAAGCAAGCAAGGAGTCCAGGTAAGTTGGGATTAATACATTGCTATATTTTGGAGTACTAATTTGTAGTATTTAGAGACTTGAAATTGTACTTGATTGTGCTTGTCAAATAGTCAACTGTGGCAAGGGTGAAGGCAATGGTTTGAAAGTAGTTATGAGAGGAGTAATGTCTCCATTACACAAGCTTGGGTTTGGTCTTGAGTTGTTGTATTAACGGAAACTCCTTAACTTAGATTAGAGCGAGTGTAATTTCTCCAATCTCACGACGAGTCGAACAATGTCGTATAATGGTCTTTGTTTGAACATGCATTGTATCTACTTAATTTCGTTGATAACCCTGTTTGTATTTGTTGTATAGTTTTAAGTCTTCATCCCAACTTACTAAGCTGTGGTTGCTCACATCCCTATAGACGTTGTTGTGGGTGTTAGTAAGGAAACGGCTTATAATTACCTTAAATTTAACAAGTGCTGGATCTTGGGGGAGTGCGGATGTAAACTAAAGACCGGATACACTCTTAAGTTTAGAATTATCTTTTAAGCCTTTAGTATTAATTTATGAATTACTCAAGTAAATTACGTTAATTTGTTAAATTTTGTAAATATGCTCCAATTATTTTAATGTAAGTGTATATTTTTCTTAAGTTCATAAGTAAATATAACATATTTAATTTATCAACTGTTTACTTCAAAATGGGTTAGTCGTAGATGTCTCATGTGAATCAAGTTTAGGATAGCGGCTATACTGCTAGCTTCTATCCTAGAATGGTTTGCACAGAGGGACTGTTACGATTCTGCCATTTCAAGGCGTGATATCTCGGAGTAGTGATCCCAAAGTAAGATTGACCACCTTTGTTTGGCCATCAGTTTAGGGTTGACAAGAAGCGCTGTATAGTAGTTTAGTCCCTATTTGATGCCATAGAATTCTCTAGAAATGGCTTAGGAACTTTGAATCTTCGTCTAAGACCATACTTTTCGGCATGCCTTATATCTGAACGATTTCCTGCAAAAAGAGAAAGGCAATAGCAGAAGCATTGCTAGTTTTAGAGTAGGGCACAAAATGTACTATCCTACTAAATCTATCTATGGCCACCATTACGGAATCTTTGCTTTGGGTAGTTTTAGGTAATTTAAGAACAATGTCCATGCTTAACTTAGTCCAAGGTCGGGTTCGGGTAAGTAATGGCATTGCTTTCCCTTGCTTGGCTCAACATTTGGCCCTATTGCAAATAGTATAGCCTTCGATAATTTGGTGCATATCTCACCTCATTCTCTACCAAAAGAATCTTCCACTTAATAACTCATATGTTCTTTTTTCTCCAAAATGTTTAGAGAGTCCTCTACTATAGGCTTCTTTGATAAGTAATTTTCTTAAGGAACAGGTTGGCACACATAATTTCTCACCTTGAAAAAGATAGCCATCCTCCACATGGTATTCATCTACTATCCTTATTTTGATACAGTACCCAAACATGGGTCTAAAATGCTGGTCTTTAAGATATTGTTCTTTAATGGTTTACATCACGGTCAGGAGGACGTGTCTTCTTAATAGTACATCAACAACGACTTTGCTCTTACCTAGCTTATACTTTATCATAAAGTTGAAGCCTTCTAGGAATTTAACCTGCCTAGCTTGACGCTTTGACAATTTGGTCGAACTTTGGAGATACCTTAAAGACTCGTAGTCGATATAGATGACAAACTCTCTTAGCTATAGATAATGCTACCACACTTGGAGTGCTCGGATAAGGGCTAGGAACTCTTTGTCATATATGGAGTAGTTCAATTGAGGTTCTTTGAGCTTTTCACTATGGTAAGCAATTGGTCGACCTTCTTGTATTAAGACAACGCCTATACCAATGCTTGACACGTTACACTCCAGCTCAAAATCTTCTCAAAATTAGGTAAATCTAATACTGGTGTGAAAGTCAACTTTGTCTTCACTTCAAAAAAACCTCCTTCCTCTCTTTTTCACCATTTAAATTTAATGTTCTTCTTTGTTAGCTCAATAATGGGGCAATGAAGTTTTTGATGAACCTTCAATAAAAGGATGCCAGTCTATGGAAACTTCTTACCTCGGCATAAGTAGTTGGAGTCAACTACTCTATAATGGCTCGAAATTTCTCATCATTCACTCATAAGCCTCCTCCACCAACTACATAGCCTAGAAATACCACTTTTACTTAGTAGAAACAACAGTTCTTAAGATTGCCGAATAATCTCTTGGCATGAAGAACATTAAAGATGATGTGGAGATGTTCTGAGTGACTTGGCATGTTGGCACTGTAAACAAAAATGTCGTCAAAATACACAATGACACATCTCCCAATTAGATTTCTTAGCACATGTTTCATTAGTCGCATGAAAGTATTTGTCACATTTGACAAACCAAAAGGCATAACCATCCACTCATAAAGTTCATGTTGATTTTTAAATGCAGTTTTCCATTCATCTCCTAGCCTCCTCCGAATTTGATGGTAGCCAAACTTTAGATCAATCTTGTTAAAGACTTTAGCTCCACTCAATTCATCCAACATATCATCTAACTTAGGGATAGGATATCAATACTTGATTATGATCTTGTTCATGGCTCGACGATCAACGTATATTCGCCAAGTACCATCATTCTTTGACATTAGGAGTGCCAGAACAGCATATGGACTTAGGCTCTCCCTTACATACCCTTTCTCAAGTAATTCATTGACTTGTTGTTAGAGCTTAGTAGCTTATTTAGGATTCATCTGATAACTTAGTTTGTTCGGCAAGACAATATCGGGTATTAAGTTAATACAATGTTCAATGCCTCGAATGGTAGCAAATGTTTTAGCAACTATCATGGAAACAGGTCAACATACTCATCCAATAATCTTCTCACCTCAACAGGTAGTTCAATTCATTTCTTCAATTCTAGTAACCTCTTAACCAACATAAAAGTTGGCATATCAGCCTTTTTAGCTTTTCGGAGCTTGGCTTTACTCGGTATTAAAGCCTTCTTAGGTCCTTAAGTAAGTTTAGCTTATAATTTGCTAACTTGACTAAGCATCATTAGATTCAAAGTAACCTTCCTTCCATTCTTCTCAAACACATAGGAGTTTCTAAATTCATCATGTATAACTCTTCAATTAAAAAGCTAAGGTCAACTAAGTAATACATGTAAAGTGCACATGGGTAGTATGTTGCAAGGTCCTCATCAAAATAATTCCCAATAGAGATCGGCAGCAATACTTACTGAGTGACATTTAGTGCTTCTATCTTGTTCAGCCAATGCAACTTGTACGGCTTCGAATGTGTTGTAGTCAGCAACTTGAGCTTCTTGATTAGATCAGTAAAATCTATAATGAGTGCATACAATTAATCATCCACTTTGTATGTTATATAGAACAAGTTCTCTCTCTACTCCTTCTCATGTGATGGTTCTAAACTCATTGCTTATCGAATAACCAGGATCAGCTGATCTAAGTCTTCGATAAAGACATATTCCTTGACTAGTTTATTCTACCGAGTTATTTCTTTCTCAAAAACAATCTTTTCCTTAGGTTCTTCATCAATACTATCCATATTAATCTTCGAGACATCTCCCTTAATGACCATGGTTCATCGGTTCAGACATTGATCAACCATATGTCTAAACCCCTCACACTTGAAGCACTTGATATGGCTTATCTTTCTTCTAGACCCTTATCCCTTCTCATATGTTTGAGTCAGTACATCATTGTTTGGTCAGCTTCTTTATTTAGTCAGACATCTACCTTTTTGGTCAACTTGGTATTTAATTGAGCTTGGTAACTTCCTTGACTAGTTCGGCTCGATTGATTGGGTCAGTTTGCTGGGGGTTAGGTTGGCATTTTGTTTCTTCTCTACCTTTCTACTTATCGAGCTATCCGTATAGCCTCATCTATAGTAGTAAATTACCAAAGTTGCACAATGTCTCAAGTATCACTTGTTAACCTAGTAAAGAACTTAGAGACTGTTCATGTTGATGGTTCCTCTACTTTACAGCAAATCATAAGCATTTGGAATTATTTGATATACTCATCAACAATTCGACTTCCTTGCCTTGTCTCTTAAAGCTGAGCGAAAGTGTCTTATAAATAGGTATCTAGCATAAACCTATTTTTGAGTATTCTCTTTATCTTAAGCTAAGTATTAATCTCTTTATATCCTTCTCGTCTTTGCATGACCTGAAGGTCCTTCCACTACATGGTGACATATCTAAAGAACTCAATAGCAACAATCCTCTCTTTCTTGTAGTCCTCATATTGGTAATATTCAAAAACACGCTCTGTCTTTTCCTCCCAATCCAAATAATCATTCACACTTCCAGACCCATTGAAGCTCAACATCTGAAGCTTTGCATAGTCGGTAGCTTAGGGTATTCAAGCTCATTCTTCTTCCTCATGATATTCTTCCTCTTCATCATCATCCAGATTTCCTAAGTCAATCCTTTTCCTTTCTCATCCCCTTACTCCTCCACCTTGAACTCGTTGATTTAGAATCTGTTGCCTGATGGGTTGAGGAGCTTAAGGAGTGTTCTACAAAGCATCAGTAGGGCGATAGGCCAATGCATGAATGACTCTAGTCAAGTTGAATAAGAGGTTAGCTACCTCATCTAATCTTTCATTTGTACTTCTAGGAGTGTTCTAGAGTTGTCAACTATGGTGGACAACTCTATTATTGTCATCCCCATTACTAGCGTTAACATTCGGGTTTGTCATTTTCCTCAACAAGCATGATTTCAATCTTTAAATCTAAAATACAAATGACACTATCTCTTCAATCCAAACAACTCATACTCTCTTCACACAAACGTCTAGTTAACCTATAAACATAGTAACTATACTAATGAACAAAGTACTATACAAAAACTTACTTTGTTCTCAAATGTCTAAAATAAGGTAAAACAGAGTATACTCAAGAACAAACTACTATACTCAAGAACAAACTACTATACTCAACTAATTACTGAAAACACTTCATGGATTCTCTTCATAACTTCGACACACTACTATTACAAACATTATCTCACAAAATACAAATACAACTTACCTAAACAAAACCTCTACTCTAATACTAAGATGGTGCATACTAAGGCTAAGAACCAACAAGGCTGCTCATAAGGGTAGGTCCAAGCTTACCCAAAGCTTAAAGTGGGTAGTGGAATGCGCATGAAAGAATAGAAAAGAAAGAAGATAAGCAAACCCATGAACAACTTCATGGGATATGACATACCGATAGAACTTTCAAAGACTCACAACACAACTCAATATGATGCATGAGATGGTCTGGTGAAGTTACTCACCACTTAGCCTTGTTTAAGGATTAGGATAAGAGTGAAAAGAGTAAACAAGCTAAGAAAGTAATGTTCCTAAAAAGGATATACTTATAGTTGTCAAAGTCATGATTTTATCAATGCGATTCTACGAGTTTGCGATTTTAGGTGGCTCTTTCAAGTTAACTTAAGTATAGAATATTTTTTTGTATAAAAACTTACATTTTTAACAAAGTTTATATATAAACTAGGTAGAAACTTACGTTTTTTTATTGAGTTTTCCGATTTTATATACTTGAGTTGAATGGATTAAAAAATTAAAGAAAAAAATACAATTAGCCTTTTACAAGTTATCAATTATTAAGGCATTACAACATCTGTCATATCTTATTTCAATTTTTTACCTCTTTCTTTCCCTCCTAATCTCTTATTTTATGTTCATAACTTTTGTCCAAGTTTCAACTCTAATAACAAAGTTTATAAGGAAAATTATATACTTTATTTTATATCGCCAATAACTTAAAATAAGTTGAAATGTTTGGTTCTATTTAATTTATAGTTTTTTTTTTCCTTAAAAAAATGGGAAAAGTTTAGTTTTAGCTCTATTTATCTTTTTTTTTATGCATGTTAGATGATATATTAAGAATTTTTATGGAAAAAAAAAAATTAATTTCTTCATTTTTTTATTTTCATCATGTATTTCAAAATTTGAATAATTACCATAAGTATATCCATAATTTTTTAAAGCTACATTACATAAGTTATAGAAATTTACGTTTTTACGTTTCAAACTTACAGACCCTTTAAAGATTTTAGGTAGAATCACGAGTTTGACAACCTTGGATATACTCAGTGCATTGATGATGATTCATAATGATTCTTATGAATACATGTATAATGGGTATTTATACTTGAGAAATTAGGGCAACTTGCCTAAAAATGAAAAAGACAAAAAGGATATTGTCGCAAAGAAGTAATGTATAAAGAATATAAAAGGATAAAAATAAATATTCAAGAAAAAAAAAAATATGATGATTAGTGCAATAGATTTTCCAAGTGGGCTTGGATATATAGCAGCAATATATTGGTGATGCCTTTAGAAGATGTAGACAAAACAATACGATTAAGATAGGTGGCTAAGCAAGGGTGCTATGTAGGGATGCCGGGTAGATAAGGCACGTTCGAAAAGGAGTAGCTATAGACTTGTGCGAGATCTCTTGTACCTTCGGCATTAATGTTGCCGAGCAGGAGGTTAGTTCGATCAGGGCTGAGAAGGCATGTGGAGTTTGGTTGTCAGCAGGGCACTCTTCCAATTAGCATACAACTATTAAGAGATTAGTTGTGGATACCTAATTTTTGCTCCTAATAGTCTTAATTTTTTATATTTTTTGAGATCCTAATTTAAAAAATAAAATAAAGATAAAAATAATAAAAATCGACAAATGATGAATTTTTATTAAGTTGAATTTGAATTTGAATTAATGTAAATTCAAATCTAGTTTAATTTTTATCAAATTGGATATAATGGATATGATTCGATATGTTCTAGTTCGAGATTTATAAATTCAAGGATGTCCACCAAAAGAAGGGATTTTTTTTTTTTTTTTAAAAGAATTCAATTCCACAAAAATAAATACGATAACAAAATTCCTACATGTCGAACACTTCCAGAAAATTCTAGCCATAAGTTGACGACCTCACTGTCCAATATCAAACACAGCCATAACAATCCCCCTGCCAGATAACTGGACACTAACTCGCGCTGACTTCTCGACCAATGCCACTGCACCGTCCGACATCCAAATCACGACGCTGCTATCCAATTTTCAATCAGCATCCTTCGGCTGACACATACACGCACGCCTGGCTTCACACTGATCAGCGACTGAACCAAGCTCGAAGCACACCATCATCATTCACAATCAGTCCCTTTTACCTACGTCCGAATCGCACGTAAGCTCCACTGTACGTTACAACGTACATCCACGTGCATGCCATAGTTGGATAGCATCAAATTAGCTACTCTTGAAGATAGATTAAGATGCTTATTGAGCTTATTTAAGCACAAGAGCAGCAGTGGACAGCAACTAAATGAATTCCACATTTTGGCTGTTGAATCTAAGCTCCTAATAGCAATCAAGTAGCTACGGAACATGAACTCCAAGCACTGGCAGCAGCTACACGCTCGAGCCTCTATAAGAGCTTTGTGAGAAGATACAATAGCAGCCGCATAGCTCTACTTGAACTACAACTTGAGCGCCACAACTTAAAGGAAGAGCTAGTTTAGAGTATCATCTACGTGCACCAAGCAAAACTGAATAGGGACAGCAGTAGGACATTCCAAATTCTAAATGACAGTAGCTGCATCCCAAATTTATCAACAACTCAATTGAAATTTATATATATATTTATAGAGTAGATCAACAAAATACTTCATTGTCGTTATTTCTTTATTGTAGGGGGGAGGCGTAGACTTCAACAAGCAGCAGCTTCTAGTCTTCATTATTCAACACGCACACCAAATAGTAATCAATCAACTCAATTGATTACGATTTTTCTTTTTCTCGACTCTAGTCAGATAGCGACTCCATAAATTTTTCTAAATAGAAACCAGAATTTCGTAATTTCTTTAGTCGAGAGTTAATATTAAATAGGTTAGGGTTTAATATTAATCAAAAAATGGGAAATCAAATAAAAATAAAAATAAAAAAACGAAAAAATCAAGCTTGACATTAGTTACTCGGCTTGACACAAGGAATTGATTGGTAACAAGGATAAGCTTGGCTTCAATAGGAGTCAACTAGAGCAAGAGGATTCATCTTTTTAACCTTTCGAAGCCTCAAGCTCAACTGTACCTTAATGGCCCGATAGTTTGATTCTTATCAAGACATGTCTATTGAGTTGCTTTTAACATAGTAGCTTAGCCATAGGTCGACATTTAGTAGGTTACTTAGCTTCTAACACTATACAATACTTAGTTCATGTGAAGAAATGGGGAAACTCAATATCGAGTAGGAGGTTGGACTCTTCTATAGTAAGATGGAGGGTAAGAATCCATTAAACCATATTTTGTAGCTTATAGGCTCAAGCTGGGGTCATGGGTCTAGTTGGTTGATTCTTATCATCTCCTCTAGGTTGGTTGGGATTTAGGATCAAATCTAGATGGTCCTTGTTGATCATCTCCTTCTGGTTAGTGTGGTATTAGTTTGGCATTGTTGAACACATCGGATATTCCATAGTCCTCGAGTAGCTCTAGCTAATATGTATTGTCATTAATCTTCTAGAGTATCTTGAACGGTCATTTTGCTCGACCAAAAGTATGCTTTTCTTTTTTCTTTTTTTGGAAATATTTCTTAGCTTAAGTGAGTCGAACTAAGTCGCTAGGCTTAATTTGCCTTTTTCTTCTCCCTCTTCCTTTCTACTTTAACCTTTATATGACTTGATTCAATTGTTGGCCACCTTATGATAGATTTTATGAATGGCTTCAACTCTGTCTCTTGCTTTTAGGTCATCTTGTTTAGGTAATGGTATGGGAACATGATCATGTGGTAGCTTAGGATTGAGATCATAGATAACTTTGAACAGTGTCTTACTTATGATACTATATAAATCAATTGTAAGCGAGCTCAACTATAGGTATAGACACATCCTAGTCGATTAGGTTTCTTCCTATAGTTGCTTCGAGTAGAGAACTAGAGATTGGTTAATAACTTCCATCTAGCTATTGCTCTGTAGGTAGCATGATGTGTTGAAAAGTAGCTTTATTCCTAATTGATGCTAGAGTCTTCTAAAAGTAGCTTAGAAATTTACAATCTCTATCGAACACTATATTCCTTGATGCATCATGCAATTTGATGACTTCTTGTAAAAAGAGAAAAAAGAAGAAGAAGAAGAAGAAGAAGAAGAAGCTAAAGCATCGTTAGTTTTAGAGCCATTCATAAAATGTGCCATTTCATTGAATCTTTCCATGATGGCCATGATAGAGTCTTCGCCTTGGGCCGTTTTATGGAGGCAGAGAACAAAGTCCATGCTTAACTCAACCTAACATTAAGTCCGAACCAATAATGACTTAACTCTTCCTTGCTCATCTTGGTTCTTAACTCTTCTACAGGTTGCATATCTTTTTGCTATACGATGAGCATCCCTTCTCATTTCAAGTTAAAAGAACCAAGCACTTAACAACTCAAAAGTTTACTTCTCTCTAATGTGTTTGAAGAGTCCTCTACTATAGGCTTCCCTTATTAACAAGTCCCTTACTAAATAGGTTGGCACACACAGTTTTTTACTTCAAAATATGTAGCCTTTTTCTACAAAATAATCATCCACTACCCATCCTTTAATACACTAGGCATGGATTTGATTGAAGAGGGGGTCATAAGAATATTGTTCCATAATGGTAGCATAACTTAACAATTAGGTTTAAAGGTCAAAAAGGAGGGCATGCCTCCTAAATAGGGCGTTATTGCTATATTTTCCTTTCTATGCTTATATTTGATCATAAAGGCTAATCCCTTAAGGAACTCTATTTGCTTAGCTTGCCACTTTGAAAGCTTAGGTTGGCTCCTTTAGATATTGTAGTGATTCATGGTCAATATAGATAACAATTTTTTTAGCTAAAAGGTAATGCTGCGATACATGAAGAGCTTGGATTAAAGCACAGAGCTCCTCATCATATACAGAATAGTTCAATTAGGATCATTTGAGCTTCTCATTGTGATATGAGATAGGTTAGCCTTCTTGCATGAGCATGGCACTAATGTTCACTCTTGATGCATCATATTCTAGCTCAAAGACCTTAAAGTCAGGTAGAGCCAGAACTAAGGTAAATGTTATCTTCTGCTTCACCTCAACAAAACTCTTCCCTTCCTTCCTACCTTATTTAAACTCTATGTTCTATTTTTTCAACTAGGTAAGAGGTGCCACAATTGTGCTAAAGCCTTGATAAACCTTCAATGAAAAGAAGCCAAACAATGAAAACTTCTCACCTCAACACAAGAGGTTAGGTTGACTACTCAACAATAGCTTGGATCTTCTCTTCATCTATTGTTAAGCCTTTTCCACTCACAACATACCTTATGAAGATTACTTGCTCCTGGCAGAAGCAACACTCCTTTAAGTTACCAAACAATCTCTTGGCTTTGAGTACAACAAACATAGTTTGAAGATGATCCAAGTAGCTCAGTAGGTCGAGACTATAAATTAGTATGTGACTGGTTCTTGAGCAAATGGTTCATTAATATCATGAAAGTACTTTGGGCATTAGATAAGCCAAACAACATAACTAACCATTCATATAGTTCATGCTAGTTCTTAGATGTCGTCTTCCAGTCATCTCTAGGCCTCATCCTTATTAGGTAGTAACCAAACTTGAGGTTGATTGCCCTGAATAGTCACGTTTCATGCAATCTACCTAACATGTTAAGTCTCAGCTTTTCATACACATCCTCCATTTCCCATCTTTCTTCAACATAAGTAATGCTAAGACTGCACATGAACTAAGGCTTTCCCTTACATACCTTCTCTCCACTAATTCATTGACTTACCTCTATATCTCAACGACTTTCTAAAGATTCATCCTGTAGGTTGACTTATTGGGCATAGTGACATTGGGCACTAAGTGAATGCAATGCTCCATCCTTTGGAATGGGGTTAAGCCCTTAGGTAATTCCTCAAGAAATAAGTTGACAACCTCTTCAATCAATTCCTAACTTATTTGGACAAACTAGTATGCTCCCTCAAATCTAATAGCCTTCTTATCAACAAGAAGGTTGGAGTGTCTACCCTTATGGCCTTTCTCAAATCAAATTGATTTAAGACTAATGCTTTCTTCAAACCTTAAGCAAGCTTGGCCTACAACTTACTAACTTAGCTTGGGGTTATTAAGTTTAAGGTGATCTTTCTTCTATCTTTCTCAAATGAATAGGTGTTTATATACCCATCATGCATTACTCTTCGATCAAATAGTTAAGGTTAGCCTAACAACATATGTGATGTGCACATAGGTAGAATATCACAGAGATCCTCATTCGAGTAGGTCCTAATAGAGATCAATAGTATTATCTATTGCGAAATATAGAGTACACCCTCTTTATTCAACTAATGCGAGTTGTATGGTCCCAAGTGTAATAAGGTCAACAATTTCAATTTTTGAGCTAAGCTGGTAGACACAACATTAGTGCAACTCCCACTGCCTACGATCAGCATATAAACTTGGTCTTAGATTTTGCATGCAATGTAGAATAAGTTCTCTCTTTACTTCTCCTCAATAGATTGTTCCATATTCTTAGCACAGCGGACAATTAGAGTTCACTTATCCATGTCCTAGGCGCATATACTTCTTCAACACGCTCATCCTCCTTCTTCTTGGCACTCTCCTATGCTTAAGTGTTTTCCTTAGGTTCTTCATCAATATTGTTAACTTCAAAGGTTTGGACTTCTCCCTTGATGACCATAGTATGACAATTTGTACACTAAGCGACCATATGTCTAAAACTTAGCACTTGAAGCATTTATTTAGCTTATCTTCCATCCTAAGGTCTGACGTTTCTCAAACCTCCCCAACTTCTCCTTCTCAACATCATGGCCTTTCTATTCAAGTTAGGACACTTCTCTTTTGCCAAACTAGAATGATCTCGACTTCCGCCTTGAATAGGTTAGGTGGGCAAAATAGGTTGGCTTAGTATAGCTCAAGCTAATCTATTCCTTCTCTACCTCTCTACATGTTGTGTAATCTTAATGGCCTCTTCAAATGTGGTGAACTACTAGAGCTAAACAATATCTTAGATCTCATAATTCAAGCCAATAAGGTATTGTGACACAGTCTGAGCTTCGGCACATTAATCGCGTAATAGATCATAAACAGATGAAATTCTCACTTGTACTTATCAAAGGTATGGTTTCCTTACTTCAGCTCTTATAATTAGGCAAAAGTATCTTGCAAATAAGGGTCCGAAATGAACCATGTTCTCATGATTCTCTTCATCTTTAGCTAAGTTCTAATCTTACGAAACCCTTGCCTTCTTTGCATGGCTTAGAAATTCTTCCACTAAACTGTAGCATAATACAAAACTCTAGGGCAGTCAATCTTACCTTATTGAAATCCTCATATTGATAGTACTAAAAAATCCTTTCAACCTTCTCTTCTTAGTTAAGATATTCATCGGCATCACTAGTACCATTGAAGGTTGGCATCTATAACTTTACATGACTAACAGTTCATGGTGTATGAGCCCTCTTCTCTACCTAATGTACTCCTCTTCTTCTACTTCTTCCACATCTTTCAAGTTTATCCTTTGTCGGGTCAACCATCTTGCTTCTCCATATTAGTCTTGCCAAGTTAGGAACTGTCTTTAGCCTTACTGAGCTTTATACATTCATTCAACAACTATGGGAGCAATTTTGGGAGCATTATGAACGACCTCAATAGGTCAAGTAGCAACTAGCTCGTGAATTACATGAGTAAACTCTATAATCATGGTGCCCATTTCATCAAAATGGTCACCGGTACTTTTCAGGGTAGCCGAAGTCTACCTTCTAACAACAGTATTGATATTAAGGTCAGTCATCTTCTTTACTAGTACTATTAGTCCCTTTATGTTAAATAAAATTGTAAACCCTATACAGTTAATGGTTTAAGCCCTAGATTAGATTCGAGTACTCTAGATAATGTCATGAGGCGATAGGACTAAGTAAGATTAAAATTTTATTAAATTATGAAACCGAATATAGTATCAGTAATAAATACCTTAAAAACTCGATTGAAACTTAAATCCTGTACAAAAACCCTAAATTCGATGTATGCGTAAATATCTGAAATCAAACTCGAACTTGATAAAAACCCTAAAAGTATAACTTAAACTTATAAAATGGATAAATATAACTTTATCGTAATAAAACCTTGGTCGATTATAATTATCGACTATTACACGTAATCGTATATAAATTTTAGCGAACATATTGAAATAACTCGTAAATATTATAAATGTTACCAGTAACAATTAAATTAATAAAATTTCAACATTATTTTATAAATACTAAATATATAATTTTTGTGTTTAGAAAAATTAAATATTTTTATTTTTCTTTTTTCTCCTTTTTTTCTTTATCCTATTTTTCCCTTACCCTCTACGTTGGTTTACAAATATTAAATGCAGCTACGCATGTGTTTTTTCTCTCCATCTCCAAGTGGTACAATAACAAGGGAAAAAAAAAGAGAAATGATTACTTTGTCCCATCATTATTAATGTATTATCTTGTATTGGATTTCCTCTCTCTTTTTCATCCTTAAAACACTCCAATTGCTAATTGTGTTGGGAGCTCTCCATGTTTAGAAATTTGCAAACAAAAGATACATACAAAATCCTTTCATTCTATTCTCTTTTATATCGTACACTCTCCCCTCTTCCTTTTATTTTCAAGAAATTTTTTTTAAATGACGAACCAAGAAGAAGGAGGAGAAGCTTAAAGAATTACATCCAAGAATATTACACAAGTATGGTACTTAATTTTTATATTATATGTATTTTGTAATAATTATGTATATACATTCTTGTACATACATGTATCTTAGAGTTTATACATATAGTTTTAGTATTTTCTTATGTATGTATACTCATATATGTCTATATACATGTAATTTTGATTTTACAAAATATTTGTACAAGAACTTAAGTATATGTACATGTATGTATGTGCAAATAGTAATATACATATAGTAAGTATTTTTCTTACTCATGTACATATATACATGTGTATGCATGGATATATATATATAATTATACATAGTATTTTTATTATATGATATAGGTATGTATGCGTGTATAGTAGATATATATACATATACTTGGTATTTTTATTATATAGTATACATATGTATGCGTAAATAGTATGTATATAATATACTATGCAACCGAATTATATATATATATATATATAATTAAAACTAAAAATACTAGTATAATATAGTATAACTATAATAAAGGGTATATATATATATATATATATATACGGTATGTACAAGCACATACCATTTTGTATTTACATTTTATTTTATAAATTCTATATATATATGTACTAGATGTGATGATTAAGTATATGTAATTGTGTATAATATTAATTATATTAAGTATTTTAGTATATGTATATATGTATGTAACATAACCGTATATGTATGTAAGTGTATAAAGTACAATTATACATATATATATATATATACACTCATACATCTCATACATATAGTGCCTAATATATTTAAGTTAGGATATTATAATACATAAGTATATTATATGTATAAAAATACGTATGTGAATAGTATCATATATGTAGAAATATAAGTATATTTAAATAGTACATACATAATTTACTATAATATTAATTTAATAAATATATATATGTACCGTAACTTTGAAGAAAATATAATAAATAATTAATTTATAAAATTTAGTAAAATATAGTGATAAATATTAATATATATATATATATGATGGAAAATACAAAAAAATGAGAAAATGTAGAAAAAGTACAAAAGTAACACGTGTCATTCCCTTATGTTGCCGTGTCATCACTTAGTTAAATTAATTAAATTTTGTAATTAAAAAATAATAAATTAATTAGAAAAGTAATAAAGTAGAAAAAAAATGAATTAATAAGTCTTAAACCTCAAAATTAGCAAAAATGAGTAATTATAATAAAATAACTTAAAAATAATAAAATTACAAAAAATAAGATTTAAATAATTAATAAATGGGAATTATACTAATAAAACATAAAATAATATTTTATAATTATTTAAGTCAAAATAATGAATTTTGTAATATTTTTATATCATTATTGGAACTGTAGGTTACAATGTCCAAAATGGACCCCGTTACGAGAAAGTACATCCGAAAACGATTAAAATGAATTATATGTTCATAAAAATCTAAACTAAATTGAAAAAATTATATGCGATTAGTTAAAAAACTCGAATCGACAATTTCACACAAACAAATAACTAATTTAGGTAAATGATACTAAGTATAATAATAGTTTAGCTATTTGATTCCAATACTTACTATTTTTCGTATTCCCTTGATGTTAGGTGATCATAAGATCAATACCAATTTATCAGTTGATTATTACGATTCTTGACTTAGAGGATGGTTAAGTGAGTATTCCTAATGATTCCATACATACTTATGTATATAGCTAGTGAATATTTATTGTTATTAATAATTGAACGTTGTGTAGAGTTGAGTTATGCTTATGTATGATACTGCTTGATAATAGTAAATTTATTTTAAAGTTTAATAATGTACTGTTTGCTGCATAATAAATTCAATAGGAATTGATCTATCTATGATTTTGTTGATCACTTAATCAAGGATTTAATATTATCAGACTTGAATTAACTCAATTGAAACATGCATAATCATGTACTACATAACTAATTATGGCTGTCATATCACACGGAATTAGCAAGAGACCATATGTGGATTAATTATTTGTGATTATAGTGTTTTCGTATATTGTACACATACGATATGACTTTACCTTAGACCATGAGAACATTAGGCGTTTGAGGCACCAACTACCCAGTTAAGGGTTGAGTTCGAAGACCTCTGTTTAAGGGTGAGTTAGGGTTACAACAACCTACTCATAATCATACGTAAAGCTGAGTTTTGACTAAAACTGAAAATGAATAAACCATTGTATTTTGAATACGAAATATAGAGTTTCATTGTTATATAAATTTTAGTATAATACCGGAACTTGATTAGTGACGTGTATACTCCAACCTTGACTTTGGAGAGTGTTAAATTTGAGTTGCATGCAATACCTGGTCACCTACATATATTTGTTTGGTATATTAATTGAACATGCATTCATTTGATTGAATTTAATTGTTATATAACTTGTTTGTTGTATGGTTGAGGGAATATCTCACTAAGCTAGTTAACTTATACCCCCATGGTTTGCTTATATAAGGTGACTTGTTCGTGGATCTCGACCGTAGGATGTCCGAAGTTAGTAATTCATCAATAGTTTGATGTAGGTGTAAGATTGATGATGAGAGTGAACTTATGATGTTGTAATTAGATCCTGAAACTTATTGTGTAATATAATGCATTATCAGTTTACGATCTAGTGTATTATAGACTTACTATCTATAAATATCTATATATGTATTATTTACGATTCAATAATCTTGTTACCATAAATATACAATGATATTACTTACGCTTGCCTAACTCTAGGTTATTAGTTGTAGTAGTAGCTTTGTATATCACGTAAAGGGTTATCAATTGAAAAGGGAATTCAATCTACAATTCTTTGTATGATATATAGCACCTGTCATAACTAGCCTCCTCGGGTCATGACAAGAACCAAATGCCTAAACATAAAACAACTTAGAGAACAACCATAGAAACCAAATCAACACTACTAATCTACTTATAACTTCAAACTCAAACCAATCAAACCTAGAAACTATGATTGCTACCCAATGCTTTGCTTCCAGGTTCAAAAAGAAGGGAGATTAGAGTCTATTACCAACTCATTTAAACACTTACTATACTTCTTCTACTCATAACCACTACAAATACTCCACAATAGACCTAAATCGTTCCACATACGAATACTTCAACTTCACGTATACAAGCAATCACCACAAGACACAAGTGCTATTGCTTTCCCTCATAAACCTTTACTTTGATAACAAAATGATATGCCATGCCAATAACAACCAACCTACAAGGGTAGCTGTAAACACTCCATTTTTTCCCTCTATATTTTATATTTTTATTTATTTTCGATAACTAATAAGAGGGTCTAAATTAAAAGATACAAAAAATTAGAAAAAAAAAATATATATATATAAAATACAAAAAAGGAAGATAAAATGTCTTAGGTTAATCTTAAGGTGTTTAAGTCATTAGAAGAAGGTCGTCTCATTTTAAGGGTTAAATGAAGTCAAAAGTGCACGTATGTAATACAAGGATTCCGAGCTATTTTTGAAGAATATTAAGTTTTTTTTTTTTAAATTTAATATTTAGACCATGGTTGATTTTAAATATTTTTATATTGTAAAAATAAAATTAATTTAAGTTAATCACAACTTCAAGCGACATCTTGATTGGACTTTAATTGATTTATTTATGACAAAATTAATTTCTGAATTAATCGTGCAGTCAACGAACTGAATTATATAAAACCATTAAAATTGGGTTAAAAAATCTAAAATATGTGTACTTAGCTTGCTCGAGGAAGGCCCTGCATTTTTAATTCATCGAGAACCAATCAAATGAGCTTAGAATTAGCCTAAATCGGTTCTCTTAGAATTTGGCCTAGGCTGTTTCAATAAGATATGTAAATTGCTGCAATTCTTTAATGAGAAAAAGGCTAGTACAGTTGGTTAAGTTACAGGCCATGGAAAACATAAATCTTGGGTTCGAAACTTGCCAATGCCTAAAATTGGGCCATGACCACATGATCATCTCCCTCACCCAAAATCCTAGATTTTCCTCCTCTTTCCTCCATTCATACCTTTGCCACTCCATTTTAGTCATGAAAATCAAGGAGAAATCATTTTGAAGCTAACACATTAATGGGTGAAATCGATTATCAATGGACTTTTCAACCTTGTGAAAGCTTGAAAATGTATAAATACCCTTCTATAGATGTGTTCCCATCAGGAAGCATTTATTGAAAACACCAAAAAATGCTCAAATCCCAACTTTCTCTCTCTAACACGACCCATTTCTCTCTCTAAAAAACGCTCTCATTTTGAAGTTTTCAAGAAAAACTATCATCACCATAAGCTTTGTTGAGTCCGAAAACCCCCACAACCACTCTTTGTTTTCTTCAATTGACTCTAGATTGAACCAAATATTGACTTTCTCTAGTCAACTACGACCACCATACACCACCATGAAGTACTACTCTTTGGATGAAACCACCACGACGATTAAGTTCATGGCACCTGAAAACATAAGACCATACTCTCCATTCATCTTGAACCACCTCAATCGCCAATACGCAATGACAATCGCTATTCACTTGTTCTTTGAGTACCACCAAAACACTACCATTTGCCTAGGCATTGTCACTAATCTCACTTTTAGTAATAAGATTCTCATAATAGTGCATTTCTCCGCTCGAAAAATCAATCGAAAGTCATCATAAGGTGTTGGTTCGGCCGCTACATCTACTCCTTCACTTTGACCTGAATTTGCTCCAAAGCTTCGATCCGATCTACATCCATACCTAAGTCACAAGTTACATTGGGTCAGAACTAGGTTAGTTTTTTATTTTGTTTTCATTCTTTTTTTTTTTCTCTCTTTCCTTTTTTTTTTTTTAATTTTTCACTTTACCTTTTCCTTATTTTGATTTATTATTATAGGTTCATGATCCTTTTTTCTTTAAAAAAAATAATAAGAAGAAAATTTCGACTCTTATAAACTTTGTTTTTATTGGCAATTTCTTTTATATTTTCCTCACTTAGAAAAATATTTTCAAGTAAAAATATAAATAAATCTTTCTCAAATTTAAGGTTTTCTTTTACAATTTAAAAATAAAATTCAAAATTCAAAATCCTTTTTAGAATTTTTCTTTAACAAAACTAATTAGATAAAAACATAAACTCGACTTTTTATTCTTTTAAAGTAAAACAAACCAACAAATTAAAGTTTTCTGGAACCAAATTATGAGAAGCCTGATCCCTACTAGAAAATAGGTAGGGCACATAAAGGGCGACTTAAAATAAGGAAACCTTTTTTATTTTCCCTTTTGTAAATATTATTTATTTATTATTTTTCTTCTTTTTTATATGTAAATAGAATTAATTTTATCTATTTGTAAATTTAGAATTATTCTTTCGTGCTAGAATTGGTATTTTAGAAAAATGAATATAAATTTGGAAGGTTAAAGTGGTATAAGTGTATGGTTTAATAAATTAGCTCTCGAACTTAAAATCTTTGATTTTACAAAATCAATTTTTTAAAAGTGATTTTCTCATAGATTAATTGCTAAGTTAGAATCAATCTACCTAATTGGTTTTAACTTAACTTTTTTTGCCAATCTTGTTGGGTAGCGACTCCAAATGTTTTTCAAAATTTATAAGAAACTGGATTTTCTTTAATTTTTAGTCTATAATTAATATTAAACGGGTAAGGGTTTAATATTAATCGGATTAAGGGAAATGAAAAATTGAAAATCTAAGCTTAATAGCTATGATATCAAGGGTAGGTTTGAATCTATCAAAGGAATGAAAAGTAAATGGAAGTTGATAGTTTTTGCAAATTCGTACACTAATTCCCATAGATATAATGCACTATCAAACCACACACAGACCATGGTGTTGGGGCATGGATCTCTCGCAATAGTTCTTTAATAATTGAATCAATTCACTTTACAAGGAGAACATGCCTAGGGAATACGGCCATAAACTTCACTCATGATCCTCTTTAGTCTTTGATTCTTAACAAAATCTTCCTCTAATGCTTGCTATCTTTAAGTCATTCTTCAAATTTAGTGAAATTTTTCTTAAAAAGCACATAATTTCCATCCTTTTTACTTCATTTCGATGTCAAAACCTTGAAATCAACAAATGATTTAATTCAATAGCAAAATCATCACAAATCATAATAAAATAAATTATAAAATATAACAATAAATGACTATAAAATTACACTCATCACTTACTCACCTTGAGTTGCCGACCATGTGAAATTGTAGTTACCAACATTTAGTGGTACAAGTGATGCAGATGAATACCTTAATTAGGAAGAGAAGGTCAAAAGATTTTTTTATTATTATCGATATGACGATTATGACTAGGTGAGCTTAGCTACCCTTGATTTTTCAGGTAACGTCGCCATGTGGTGCAAGAATTTCCAAATCATGAGAAAAAGGGAAGGATAACATGAGATCAAGACATAGCCAAAAATGAAGAGGGTAATGGGAGCACATTTTTAATGAACTCATACTTGCAAAATACTTATATCGATTGCAAAAACTTTAGTAAGGAAGTTAGATTGTAGATGAGTATGCACAAGAATTCTAGATGCTCCTAATTCGTCGAGAGGTCCATGAGCTAGAAGCCAGTATATACACGAGGTTCCTTATTGGCCTAAAATACAAGGTCGAAGATGTTGTTGAGCTCTAACAATTTACCATACTTAATGATGTCATTAGATTGGTTCAACAAATAGAATGGTAGAAGACGAGTCGACCGGTCCTAGTTCCATTAAGCTAACCTATTTCAAATAACTGACCTGTTTCAATAGGAACCAAACCTAAATTGGTATCTTACTTAGTAGAGGAAATGATGTTTGATTTGAGTAGAAAAGTTGACTTGGCAAGAAGGATATGTTGAGGAAGTTTGAGAAGGGCTAGTCATTGAGGAGGAAAACTAATGAAATCAAGTGCTTCAAGTGTTAGGGTTTTGAATACATGGCCTCCTAATGTCCAAAGGATGTACCATGGTCATCAAGGGAGAAGCCTCAACCATTGAGCTAGATGGTATTGATGAAGAACTCAAAGAGAAGCCAAAAGTACAGGAAATGTTGAGAAAAATGATGGAGAGCTTGTTGAGGAAGATATGTTTGCTAAGGATATAGACAAATTGACCCTAATTGTCCAACGTATTATGAACTTGGAACCTTTATCTAAGGATCAACAGAGGGAAAATTTATTTCATATCAAATGTAAGGTTTAAGATCAAGTGTGTTTACTTGTAGTAGATAGTGGAAGTTGCACCAATGTTATATCATTGGCCTAGTTTAAAAGCTAAAACCATCGACCTTATCATACCCAAAGCCGTATAAGTTGCATTAGTTGAATGAGATAGGTGTACTTCACATGTCCTAATAGGTGCTCTTACCACTCTCCATTTGGAACTACTCAAAAGAGGTCCTTTATGATGTTTTGCCCATGAGCGCATGATATGTATTATTACGCCAGTTGTGGCTCTTCAATAGAAGGGTTATCCATGATCATTGTGGAAAACCTATATGTTTGAGAAGGATAAGAGGAAGGTCACCCTGAACCTAATGAATCCAAACCAAGTAAGTAAGTTGTAGGCTAAATTACCATGAAATCTTAAGAAAGCTCTTATCCTTTGCCTATTTGAGTTGAGAGACCTCATGAAGTCAGAAATATCGACCTTCTTATTAGTGCACAAGATACTAGAGTTGAAAGAGAAAGTTAAGTTGCTTGAAAAGATCAAGAAGTTGATTGAAAAATTCGTTGAGTTGTTTCCCAAGAAATTACCTCCATTATCAGGGATAGAACGCTATATTCAATTAGTACTAGACACCACTTTACCTAACAAGCTGACCTATTGGATGAACCCAAAACAGGCTACCAAACTACAAAGGTAAGTCAATGAGTTGATGGAGAGAGGATATGCAAAAGAGTCTTAGCCCGTATGCTGTCTTGGCATTGTTTATGTCGAATAAGGATAGGGCCTTATGAATTGTGTGGACAGCCAAGCTATCAACTAAATTGCACTTAAGTACATGTATCCCATTCCCCAACTTAATGATATGTTGGATAAGCTGCATAGAGCATGGGTATTCAACAAGATTGACCCTAAACCAAGATATCATTAGATTAGGATGAAGCCAAGTGATGAGTAGAAAACAACATTTAAGAATCGACATGGATTGTATGAGTGATTGGTTATGCCATTTGTCTATCTAATGCACCGAGCTCTTTTATGAGGTTAACGAACCATGTACTTAAGGGCTTAATTAGGAAATTTGTAGTAGTTTATTTCAATTACAATCTAATGTATAGTTTTGACCTATCCAGATATATTAACAATCTCTGAGCTGTCTTCGAGGTGCTTTGAGCCAAGAAGCTCTTTAGAAATTTGAAGAAATGTAATTTCTATTGATATGAGTTATCTTTTTGGGATTTGTAGTGAATGAAGGAATGATTAGAGTTGATGAGGAAAATATTTGAGCTATTATTGAGTGGCCAGTTTTAACATGTTGTCTCGATGTCAAAACTTCTTACGAGTTGACATCCTTTTATAGAAGGTTTATACAGAATTTCAATGCAATTGTAGCCCCACTAACCAAGCTTACAATTAAAAATGTTGAGTTCAAATTGGGAGAGAAGGAATAGAGGAGCATACCGGAGATCAAAGCTAAATTGACCTTTTCCCCATGCTAGTTTTATCAAATTTCTGTAAGTTTTTTAAGGTTGAATGTAATGCATCAAGCATAAGCATTAGAGCAATACTCATGCAAGAAGGCTAACTTGTTGTATATTACAATGAAAAGCTCAGAGGAGCTACCTTAAACTACTCCATGTATGATAAAGAGTCCTATGCCCTATCTATGCTCTAATAGTTGGCAACATTACTTATTGCACAAAAATTTTGTTGTATACATTGACCATAACTTATTGATGTACTTGAGGAGTTAGCTAAAATTATCAAAATGATAGGCAAAGTAGGCTAAATTTTTGGAGGGATTTTCTTTTGTCATCAAGTATAAGTGCTACAAGACAATTGTGGTTGTCGACACCCTATCCCAAAGACACACTCTTATTTCGAACCTTTAAAAAAGATTACTGGGTTTTGGAAGCACAAAAGAGCAATACCTTCAAGATCTTCATTTTGGTCCTATTTGTGTATGGTATACGGATGGATAAAGGGTAGATGATTACTTTATAGAGGATGGATACTTATTCCAAGGTAGAAAACTATATGTATCGACCTATTTCCTAAAAGAATTGTTGTTGAGGGAATCTTATGGTGGAGTACTCTCCAGACACTTCAAAGAGAAAAGAACTTTTAAGCTGTTTAGAACTAAGTCCTTTTAGCCTAAGATGAGAAGAGATGTCCAACATGTTATGTAAAGATGCATAACCTGTGGGAGAGCAAAGAGCCAAGTTGAGTAAGGGGGAGCGATGCCTCTATCCATCTTAATTATACCTTTGGTTGAATTGAGCACGAACTTTGTTCTCAGCCTCTCCAGAATGACTTAAGGTAAAGATTCTATAATTGTTGTCATGGACAAATTTAGTAATATGGCACATTTTGTGTCTTATGCTACGACTAATGATGCTTTGGCTATTTATTTTGTCTTTTTGTAGGAATTTGTTGGATTGCATAGTATGCCAAGGTATATAGTCTCTAATAGAGACCCAAAGTTTCAAAGTTATTTCTAAAAGACACTTTATCATTGGTTAGGAACTAAATTTCCCTTTAGTACATCACCTGCAGATTGATGACCAAACCGAGATCATCAATCATACTTAGGGTTCTCTGCTTTAAGCTATAGTAGGTAGGAACTTGACTAACTAAGATGTTTTCTTGCCTATGATCGAGTTTGTTACAACCAATTTATCTACAATACGACAAGTCAGACCCCCTTTGAAGTCATCTATAGTTTCAACCTCGAGCTAACCCTTAACCATGTACCATTGCAAGCAGTTGACTATGAAAGATCGAAGGCCAAAGATCAAGCTTAAGCTCTCCACATGATTTGCTAAAGGGTTATCAAACAATTAGATGGAGCTGTACAAAGATTAGAACGAAGGAATAAGGAAGAAGAATAAGGCAATTTCAGCTTGGCAATCTAGTTAGTTACACTTGAGACAAGAATGATTCTTAAACAAGAGGAAGAACAAGTTGTCTATTTAAGCTATATGACCATTCAAGATACTCTAGAGATCAATCATAACGCATATCAGCTATAATTACCTAAGGACTATGGAGTATTTGATATGTTCAACATTGCTGACCTGAGTCCTTATCACCTTAAAGAAGAAGTTTAGTAAGAGAGTCATCCAAATTTGATCTCAAATCCTAATTAACTTAGAGGGGATAATAGTAACTGACTAGTGAGACCCCTTTACCTAAGCTTGAGCCCAAGGTCTCAAGAGCATGACTTGGTGAATTCTTACCTCTTGCCTTAGCACCGAAGTTTCTCAGCCATTGTTTAAACCCAACCTTCCCTGGCTCTCTACTTATTCTAAATAGTATATATTAACCTTAGTTACAAAATCCTGATGTAAAAGGGATCCCGATAACTTCTCCAACTACTTAACAAACTCCTGCAACAGCCTAGCCACTCTAATCCTTGAGGTTCGAATTGTTTAGCCATATGCTGTATGTTTTGGAGTACCATCCAATATCAGAAGATTATTTAAAAGGATTGACACCTAAGGTCTCCATTTCGACCTGTCCAGGAGCAACTAACTAGTTTGACCCTAGTTTTTCCTAGTAAGCCATACCCACTCAAGCTCTGACATGTATCCTCTAACATTTGTACTTATACATAGGCTACACATTTACCCTATATATTATGGATTTATCCTTTTCCTATAGACTCTCTTTAGTACTTTGTTATTTTAGGAATATATCCATTTTTGTCAATTCTCCTAGTTTTAAAGTTTTCCTAAAGTTTTGAGTATAAATACTTATCTGTATTGTAAACCACAACAGTTCATCATCAATACAAAATATTGCATTTCCTCATAAACTTGTTTTCTCTATAAGTTTAAGCTTGTTTTCTCCAAGTTTACCCTACTCTTATCTAATCTCTTGAGCAAGGTTTGGTGAGAAGTAACCCAATTACCTTAGTTGTGCATCATATCAACTAGATCAGTTGGTCCACAAAAGTTCCCTAGTGCATAACATCCTCGGAGTTGTTCATAGGTTTTTTTAAACTTTTACCTACTTTTTCCATTTCCCATTTTGATCCTTTTATATGTTTAGACCCACCTCGATATCATTGCCCTTGTCAGTTTTTAGCATAGCATATCAAAATACGTAGGACCTTATTCTTGAGTTGATTTGACTTCTTAATGTGTAATCATAGCTTAAACCAACTTATGGAATCACTGAGATATGGCTAGCAGTAGTTTAATTAAAGATTTACAAATTTAAACCAAGAAAAACCTTAATAATAGATGCCCTTAAACATGATTAAGGATGATTACTAAGTGATTAGGACTAATACAAGTTGATTATACATTAAAATAGGGACTTAAGACAAAACTATGCTTAAAATAATCAAGTCGGGCTTAAAAATCACCCTTGATTGAAACCCCTATACCAAACCAGTAGCAAAATTAATATGGGACAAAGTTGCATAGCTAATAAAGATGGGATCTTTAAGGTTTAAACTGTGAATGAGAATATTTTTATGATTTTTTTTTTTTTGTTATAGAACAACTAAACATTACATATGATTGAATATCGAACTAGATATGGTACGCCAATTCAATAATTGAATAATTTTTTTATTAATTTATAGAAATAATATGACTTACAAATCTAGAAACTAGTCGAACTGCAACTATAATTTGATTGACTCATGAATTATAAAGATAAGGTCTTCAAGTCAAGCATATGATATGATGCACAGACAATTAAAACAAAGAGGAATTTGTCGTCACAATCTAAAAAGATTGATAAGATAGAAATTTAGAACACCCTTAGAAGATATATTTTCATTCACAAAAGGCAACTACTTTACAATGACATTTAAAAGCTTACATACAATATTCTTCTAGGATGAATACAAATAAGGAAAGAATATAATTAAAAGAACAAATTACAATAAATCAATATTGTAAAACAAGTCGTCAAATGTATTCATTGTTAAGGTTTGCCCATGAACCTTTCCCTTACTTCCATAGGATGCCTCAATCTTTGAATTAAAACTCACTAAAGGTTCACACCTAAAAGCAAACTTGTACTTCTTAATCTTGATCCTCTCAAATGCTTGTTTTCCTTAAGCCTAAATTGAATTTTGCCTCCAGTTTTGTTTGTATGGGTCAATTTCCTCATCATAAACACATACCTAATTTACTAAACAGAGGCTTAATAAAGTTTAGGAATTGACTAAGAATACCCATCTTAGCCTAATTCCATAAACAAGTCCTATACTAGTAAAACAAGCCCTAAGATGATCAATAGACTTAAAAAATAATATCGGCTAAATGTTTAAGTGGGCTCATCGGATTTCTCAAGTCCAAACACAAGATGAAAGCTCGATAAAGAATAAAATTACATGAAAAATGAATATCTTAGACTTAGGCCTAATTACAAGATCAAAAACAACAAAACAAAGCTTAAACATGTGAAATAGGAACATATTTAACCAACTCATACTTGCAAGCCCCAAACACCAAAATTGACGCCTTTATGAAGGTACGTGAAAAATCTTGTCAAATCAACTATACAAATGTGAAAATGAAGTTAAAAAGAGAAAGTCATGGCCAAAAAAAGACACCAATCACAACTAAGATAACTATGATTGCTATTTTATTATCAAGTGATCTTGACCTTGATTCTAAATTACTCGAATAATAGCACAATCCTTAAAAAACATGTAGAGTAAGTATTTTGATGGTGATACTTGATTGTGCTTCTAGCAATAATTGAAGTTGTATGGGGATTTTGGTGTAAATCCTGAAACTCTGTCTTGAAGTTAGCAACGGACTTAAAAATTGATAGATATTCACAAGACTCAATAAGATTGAAAAAATTAAACCTACAAAATTTAAATTGGAACCTCAGAATGAACTTGAAACCATAGAGATAAAATTTGAAAAATCCTTATTCAAGTATGAAAGTTGAATCAAATAGTAAAACTATTCACTAATTGTAAACTATTTGCTTAATCACCCTAAAACCCTAATTTCCCTTCTAAAACTTAATCAATTAACAATAATCAATTTCAATTCCTAAGAACCCTAAATTAATTAGATAAGACGATCCAATAGTTTTAATTAACTTAATTTGACACATTAAGCCCTAAATAACACCTAATTTAAGTCATATGTATTAATAATTAAGATTGAGAAACTTAATTACACCTTATATAAAACCTATGAATTTTTTAATCGAAACTCAATATCAGAAAATAGTGCCAAAAAATAATCACAAGAACTAAACAAGATATAAACAACTAAGAAATTAATAAGGTGAAATAAAAAAACCTAATAAATAAGTTTGAAAACCCTAATGACAATAGAAACCCTAATCATACGATTAAAAACCCTAAATCCTAAATACATGTAACCACCAGTCTAAAAATCTTGGATTAAATAAAAATCTTAAACCCTAAACCATAGAGTTATAAAACCCCAGATTAACCTTAAATGCAAAGAAAACCCAAAATTAGGACATTTGACTTGAATTTCGTAAAACCGTGTAAACTCAACAACAAATGGTTGGAAATATCTTCAAATAATAGTGATCAAATGAATTAAGTTAATTAAAGCAAGAAATTAATGAAATTACTTATTTACTCTTAATTATACATTTCCCCAACAATATAACTAAAATCATAAGTGTACTTTCAAGGCCCTAAAACCCTAACAAAACCCTAGTATGTAAGAAACCCTAAACTAATTCTAGAACTCTAATTTACTATCAAAACCCTAATTTAATTAAGAAACTCTAGTTACATAGCTGAACTATTCATCAATTACTAATAATTCGCTAAATTACTAAAAAACCTTACTTTGCCTTGCAAATCATAATTGATTAGTGATAATTAATCCTTTACCTTTCAAATCATAATCAATTAACGATAACTAATCCCAATCCTTAGAAACCCAAAATTATTCAGATAAAATAGTCTAATAGGTTTAATTAATTTAATTAAGCATGAAAAACCCTAAAATATGCCTAACTATGATCATATATAGTAGTGACTAGAATCTTAAACTCAAATGGTTTCTTAATTGTTTACATGCATGCACACATCATGATTTCTCAGGGGTTAAGCACAAATAAATACAAAAAGGCAATGCCATTAGTTAGTTAGAAGACATGAATAAGTAATGTTTTCACTTTTAGGAGGCAAGTCCATATCCTATTTGTCAAAAATCATAAATGCAAACAATCCCCTCTTTGTTTTAGTACCATGTAACGTAGAATGGAAAAGATTTACTCCCCACTACACCCACACTCATAATTACCCCTTATTACCCACTCTAATTGCATTTTCATTTCATTTTCTCTAAAATAAACACTAGAAACTCTCCATCAAAACACACAAACAAAACAAAAGAAAAGGAAGGAAAACATAAGAAGTTTTTGGAGTTGCTGCACACACCAACACTTGAAGCCACCACCATACACCACCACTTCCAAGCGACTTGCTACCATTTTTATTTGCTTCATCTTTCATCTCCTTTTCTTGTTGACAAACACTTCTTACCTAAGGAGTTTGTTTCATCGACCAAAAACAAAGTGAAAAGGAGACCCTTAAAATCTATGAGGTAAACTTGCACCTTTCTAACTTTTTTCTTAGTCTAAGTTTATGAGCATGATTTTTAGGCCTAGAAACTAGAGAAAATAGCCTCAAAATGTCAACTTTATTTACCTTGTTTACATGCTCATACATATGATTTTTCATATATTTCTAGTGTAGTAAACATAATATGGTTATCTAGTGATATTTAGAAGTAGAATTAGTTAGTATCATATTAAAATGTTAGAAAAATCACAATGGAAGCCTAGAACTTCCCTCTTTCCATGACCCTTATGTAGTGTTCCCCAGTTACATTTTCAAATTTTCTCATGTTATTCAAGTCTAATCTTATGATGCATTCCAACTTGATCATAATATATTAGAGCACAACAAGTAATAGTTGAGCAAACTCTATAAGAAAAACCCCTTGGAATTGCCACCAATATTTCAAGAACAAGTTGTATATTTAGGTTCATTAGCCTAATAACATGATTTATAATGATAATTATGACTTAGCACTTAAATTTGTGATATAAGTAGCTAAGCAAGGCCAAGCATTTAGCCGAAAAAAAAAAAAAAAAAAAGGCCTACAACTCTTAATAAGGCTTAAAATAGACTTTGAGCCTAAAAGAATTAATTTGTCGCCTAACTAATAAGTGTGACTAGATCTAGTTTGGTATGTTATTTAGGTCTTTAGTGAGTTTAGTAAGTTATTTAGTCCATTAGGATTTTAGGGCCCTATGATGTAAATCAGATTTAAAATGAGTTAAAAGGCCATAAATCAAGCGTTACGCTCACTTAAATACCCATGACCAATAAGTGTGCCAAATAATCAAATCTCAAATGAGAATTCCACTAAGTCTATCCAGCATTTTAGAAAGCCTACAATAGGCCTAAATATAAATAAAGGCCATAACTAGTTAAAAAGGGCTAGTTTAAGCATTAAGACCATAAGATATAGCTTGAACCGATACTTAAAATGGCACAACTAAATTAAAAGACATAGTATAAAATATTTTAGGTCCAATAATAATAATAAATTAAGTTAACAACTTACATTTGGCTTTGGGCCCAAAGTAAAGCTCAATTTCCTTTAAGATAAAACTTAAAAGAACTAAAAAGAATACAAGGATGCCCATAGCTTATATCATGGCCCTAAAGGAAGTTTAGTAGAATTGCCTAAAATTTTCATATCACGTGTGCACCCATAATCTGAAAATCGCCTTACAAGTCAAAGATTGCAAGAATCTAATCAATTAAACACTAAGGTTTTCAATTTTAATTAAATAGTTGGATATAAAATATAAGTGAGTATGGATCTCTTATAAACCATAGTCCATCAAAACCATAGAGAATCAGTATCTCCTATCAAATACTAAGATAAGGTAAAACAACTTACTAATCTGCAAGAAATACTACATAATCTTATCATATGAATATACTTTACATAAATTATTTTGTACCACTATAGACTTTTCAATCACCTCTAACATTACTAAACTTCTCTCTAATTTGTACTCTACTCTCAAGCTTATCCCAATCCCTGCTTACTAAAAACCTACAAAAGAAACTATAGGGAAATAAGCAAACCATAGCTTTGTGAGTTTGTTCCTCATCACTATCGTTAAGCAAGTTATTAAACATTGTTAGCACATCTATATACAAAATAAATGTAAGCACGATGAATGCAAGCAACATATCCATAGGAGTTCGAAACTATAGAAGGTGTAGAGTTACGTCGTCTACACATCAATTTTGCCTTCGTACTTACCCGCATGGAGCACCTTACCTTAACCGCATGAGGCTTCTTGAGAGTACTGTCTCACTAGACGTTACTCGATTATTACTCTAGTCTGAGAATCAACAATCAATATAAGTAGACCCCAACTAGGGTCGCCCACCAAACATATTAAAGGCCCCTCGAGCATAAATAGCAAGTACATCTTGCTATCCACAAATATCCATGGCCCCATGGGCCCAAATATGTAAGTCTTCTCGCAAACAAATGGAGATACAACGCTAACTTTGCCTTAACAATGAAAACATCATTTACAAGCTTTACAAGCTTTTTCAAAAATCATCTAATAGTATATCTAAGATAGGAAAATCATTTACCAAAACACTTTTCTCAATAATTTGTAAAGCTAACACTCTCCGTCAACGTATTAGTTGGATCATAGACATGCGACAAATATAATGAGTTTCTTTAATCAAATAGTTACATTTGCCAATTTAAGAAAGAGATTACACGGATAATAGCTCATAAAGCAATCAGTTGTTCAATAAATAATCAATATTAATCAACAAGCAGCATACAAATAACAAACAGCAAGCAAATAGCAGATTATAAGAACTCCCTTACCTGGGTTATGCTCACTTTCCCGGCTTTTGAGAATTCTTGAACTCGATAATCAAATAACTAAAAGATAAAAAAGCTTATAAGTGTTATAAAAAACTAAGTTTCCTTTGTTAACTAACTATCTGTCATTATTTGCCTGATTTCCTACCATAACCTAAGTATAATATAAATATTGTTTAACTTAAATATTTTACTCAAATTATTTTAAGTTTTTATTCGCATATAACTTTTTTTTATTTAGTTCAATTTCTTATAAACTTATAGTTCATTTTTATCATTTTTTAGCATACTTTTTCATAACAAGGCACATTTTGGACATTATAACTCGCAGTTTTGATCATGATATAAAAATATCACAAAGTTCACTATTTTAATTTAAAAAACTTGAAAAAGCTATAAAATATCAATTTAAGCTTTTCTTTAGTATATTTATGATTTAATAATTATTTAAATTGTATAATTGATAATTTTCTTATTTTAAGCCTATTTTACTATAATTTTCTATTTTTACTTATTTTTTAGATTTTAGAGTTACTAATTCAAAATTTTCCACTATATTATTTTTCTACTTAATTAATTACTTATTATTATTATAAATTACGAAAATTAATTATTTCATTATAAATAGTGATGTGACAACACGTGAGAGTGCCATGTGTTAAGCTTACACCTTTTTTCTGAATTTTTCCATTATTTTCCATTTTATGATATAATTATATATAAATACTTATGATTATATTTAATCAAATCTTTCAATTTAATTAATTATTAAAATTTTTCTCCAAATTACGATTTTCTTATATATATATTTATTATCTTACTTTATTTATTAAATTATTATTATTATAATATATTGTATACACTATTTAAGTATACTAGTATTTTTACGTATGTGTTATTTTTCATATATGTACATTTATACGTTATATATTAAATTATTCAAACTTTACTTATACATTATGTACAAATATATTACATACTTATTTATACTTTATATACATATGTATATATATGGTCATATTATATATGTATATATATAGACTAAAATACAAATATTATTAATAATATGTATTCTTATTATTTTAGACATACACATATATATGGAAAATACGAAATAGGTATATATACATATGTACACGTATATATATATATGGAATTACATAATACATGTATATACATATCACATATTAAAATAAATATTATGTACATATACAACATTATATATATTTTCACGCATATATATATAATTAATTAAGTAAAATACTAAATATATATACATGTATATAAAGGAATTATTTAGTATACATACATATTATACTTAAGAAAAATACTATGTACATATATACATACTTATAAATATATTCATGTGTACATACATATATATCTCAATACCTAAATAGTGAAAATACTAAATACATACCATATGTATTCTTATTTATACATACATATACATATAACGTACGTTATACATAATAATTCATATATATAAATGCCTACATACATATGTTTATACATAAATAGAGAAAATACTTAATACCTATGTATATATCTATTTATGCATACACATATGTACATGTCATTAAATAAATAAACACTTAGTATACATGTATATACTATATGATATACATATGTATAAGTAAAATAAATAATCTTACCTAAATATTTTAGTAATATAATGGTTGAATTTCTTTAGTTTTCTTCTTGTTCTTGGTCTTTTCTTTTCTTTTTTCCTTTGCTTTCATATTTCGATTGTGTGTGTATGTGTTGTAGCTTTGCTTTTCCTTTTCCTTTTTTTTTTTTCTAATTTTAATTCCATTCTCCAACAACTTCAGACGTGAATGGTAATGGACAAGAAATATAAAGCAATTTGCAAATCTTAGCATTAATTGAAATGAGACAATCTCATTATTACTTTTGATATTTTGCCTCTAATTGTAACACTTGGAGGAGAATTAAATCACATGGGCTACTGTTATTGTTGTGCTAGAAATTTATGTAGAGTAGAGAGAAAAAGTGGGAAGAAAAAAAAAAGAAAAGAAAAAGGGAAGAAAAAGAAAAATAAAGATAATTATATGTAATTTTTCCCAAACATAAAAATAATAAATATAACATTTGTAAATTAATTTTGAAATTTTATGAAAATTTATTAATTTAATTGGTATCCATTAGAATTATAATTTTTACAAGTTATTTTAACGTTTTCACTAAAAGTTTTACGGGATTACGTGATTTAGTCGATAATTGCAATCGACTATGATTATATCACTATTAAGTGATATTTATTCGTTTTATAAGCTTAAAGTTATAGTTTTAGGATTTCGATTAAATTCGAGTTCGATTTCGAGTATTTGCGCGTATATTGAATTTAGAGTTTTAGTACATGATTTAGGTTTTAAGTAAAATTTAAGGGTTTTTATCCTTCATATTATGTTCAAGTTTACAATTTTAGTTAGTTTTAAATTTACTAACACCATTGAGTTAGAGTAGTTACCAATAATATTTAAATCGATTTGTTATCTAAAACGCTAAATTTGTGGAGTTTACAGCTTAGGACTTAAATAAAACTTGTATACCCTAGGTCCAAAAGCAATATAAAAGCCCAATTAATAATAGTAAAATACTATAACAAGGCTTAATACACATAAGTACTTAATTAAATTAGAAATCAACTAAGTTAAAAGGGAACATATAGAATTCAAATATGACCCCTATCTAACCTTATGGTTGTGGTTCTAACTCTCAAAATAGACAATATTAGCAAAAATCACGCTTAAAACTATTATAAAAGACTTTAAGGTCATTAAAATTGGAATTAAAAAAAAATGCTCGATTAAAAATTTAATCAAAACAAAAAATCAATAGTAGATTTAGGTATTTAGGAAGACACTTAGGTTCTTGAAAGATGTTCTTTTCTAATTACTTATATAAATTTTATTATTATATTTTATGTGACTTAATTTCTAATTTAAAAACCCTAAAGACCTTGATAAGTAGCAAAGATTCCTAAGTGAGCGAGTTCTAATGATATGTTATTTGCTTATGTTTGATGATTACATGATGTTTTGTTGTTTGCCCTTAATTGTTTGTTTGAATGACTGATTGTTTATATGCTAGCATTTGTACGATCGCCTTATTAAATTAGTTAATTTAAACATTTGGCCAAATTAACTAAATATACCTATCACATGTTTGTAATCCATTAGTTATCGATTCGGATGTTTATAGCTTTACCAAGTTTTTTGAAGAATTTGCAAAGGATAATTGACGTATAGATGACATAAATCTATACCTTTCATGGTTCCAGAGTCCCATAGATTTGTTGCTTATATTCATCACGTATGCATTCATTACGTATATAGTTAGATTGCATGTGTGATTAATAATACTTGATAACTTACTTCGATGGTAACAATAAGAGGCAAACTCATTAAGCTATGCTTTGCTCACCCCCTAGTAGTTTCTTTTTGCAAGTAACCAAAAGTTGGGAATAGGCTAAGATCCGAGTATAGAGTGTTTCTCTAAGCATGTGGATTATATGGATAAGATTTTTTTAGCATTCTATATTAGTTAAGCTAGATCCTTATAATATATAGTAATTTGTGATGTTGTTAAAGTTTAATTATCTTATCTTATTGGTTGGTAGGTGATTCTAACTCTTTGTAGTCTTAGTGAACTGTAGATTGTTGAGCTAAGTAAATATATGTACAATAAATAAGCACCATTAAAAACTTACAAGTTAGAGTCTTACAACCTTTAACTTACAAGATGGTTTTTATATCATAAAAACACACATGATATGAAGATTTTAGACTAAACTATTAGGCTCCCTTTTGGGGCGTTGCACTAGGTGTTATGCATGTGCTTGGTTATTAATTGTTTTGCATGCCAAGATATATTAAAAATATAAAGATCAAATTGGATGTTACATTAGTATAGTGACTTCTACCTTTTTTAATTGTCTACAAATAGTGATTGGTTTGCTATGAATTTGAACATTAACTATATTTAATTCAATATAAATGGATCATGCATATTATAAATTACATATTCATTAAAGGCTGTTAGCATCATTTGATTGGTATGGAGAGGTCATGTAGATTGGATATTGGTATATCATATTTAAATGAGTTTTTGTACAACATATTCATACAACACCACCTTACCTCAATCTCTAGGATCTGATTGGTGTAAGAAGATTTTATTTACTATTTAAGGCTGAATTTGTAAGGCCATTGCTTAGAAGTGAGCAAAAGTATGTATTGTCATCTCCCAAAGCAGTAGAGTCATAACAGTCCTGCCATGCAAACCATTCTAAGATAGAAGTTAATAGGAGTTGGCCTTACAACTACTATCCTAAACTTGATCTATATAAAGAGTTCACGACTAACCCACCTTGAAGTAAACAGTTCATAATTAAAATAAGTTATTTACCTAAAAATGTAAGAAAATATATATATACACTAGAATTCAGTTATTATAATTAACGTTTATAATGTATCATCGTAATCTATTTCCTAGTTAATACATTATTCAGAAATGAAAAATTCTAAGATAAGAGTTTAGAGCTTAAAAATATATGTTTGTTCTTCAAATGTTTTTCCTCACTCCCTAAAATCCAGTAAATGTTAACTTCAGGATAGTTGTAAGCCACTTCTTAGCTAATACTTGCAATGATGTCTATAAGGATGTGAGTAACCACAACTCAGTAAGTTAAGATAGAGACTTAAAACTATACTATAAACACAATAAGGTTATCAACCAAATTATTAGGTGTAATGCATGTTCAAGCAAATGCCATCATACAATATTGTCCGGTCCATTATAAGATTAGAGAAATTATACTCGCTCTAATCCGAGTTGTGGAGTTGTTGTTAATGTAATAGCTTACGACCAAACCCAAGCTTGTGCAATGAAGACACTACTCCTCTTGCGATTACCTTCGAACCATTGACTTTACCCTTATTGTGACCTTCTCACTTGTCACTTAGTTTAACTAAGGATGAACAAGGGATCCATTATGCTATCCATCGCTATCCCATTCAAAGGGGTCGGTACTTAGTCGGAGAATCCTAAGTTTCCCCTAATGGGTTGCTATGTAAGTTCAGTTTATGGTTACAAGTCATATATTTGTTAAGTCCAGTTTAGGATAATCAATCATCTTATACAATACAAGCCAAAACAACAAACAGAATCATAACATCACTCATAATCAAGCACATACACATGTACATGCACACAGTCAATTATTTAACAAGTACAATCAAGTACAATCTTAAGCCTCCAAAATACAGCAACATATAAATCCCAACTTACCTAGACTCCTCACTCGCTCACTCCCTCAAGGTTCAACTCGCTCTGGCCATCATCGATCATTCCTATAATACAAACATTATTTCAGTTTTTCATATAACTATTATAGGTTAGTTTTATTTTATCACACTTATTATTATTTTTTGCTTAGGGTTTAATATACCTAATTATCTAGGTTTTTAAGTCTTTTATAATTCTTCTTGAATCATGTTAAGTTTTGTTTCAATTTTCATATCAATTTCTAAATTAGGTTTTTAACTTAGTTTTTTATTAGAGATTTATATGTACACCCTTAGAAATCATTCCAACCCATAGTATGAAATTAATTACATTATCTTCAGATATCCTAAATATTGTTTTTAATCTCTAACTAGTGTTCTAGTCTGTACGATATAACCGAATCTTAATTTAATTATCGAATTCACCCCCATTTTGAGAAAATCTTACATTTTTCATATAATTACCCTAATTTAAGTTTCCTATCAGATTTATTATGTATTCATATTATTATCATAATATCAATTCTAACCAATATTTTCCTAATTATTAATTTTTCATAATTACACATTACACATTATCACCTAATGTGTACAAAATATACATATTTAATATTCCCATCACTTCAAATATCATCTTCCAACATCAAATAACATTCCAAATATCTAAATTCATCCCAAATCAAAATTTGAACCTAATTATCCTAAATTATCAAATTAACTCAAAATTTCTCATTTTTACCTATTATATATTTACTACATAATGTGCTAATAATTACATCTAACACTCCAAATGCTACAAATAGCATACTCCATCAGATTTCAACATCCTAAAACATCTAATTGTGCATTAAATCAGTAATTACTCATTTAATTACTTAATTAACCCTAAATTATCCATTTTATGCATCATTTTAAGGTCTAAAAATTTTGAAAATTAATTTTTGAAAAAGGGCCGTGTGGAATTGTTTTATAACCCCTAAGTAGTCTATACAAAAATTTTGGACTCAAAACTATACTCTTAAGGTTATTTATTTTTAAACCGAAACATACTCGGTTTTGCATGATTTTTTAAGGACTATATATCACGGGACATATTCTCATTAAAATAATATTTTTCCTAAAAACCAAATACAAAAGTATTTTAGAATAACAAGTTTCATAATTTTCCAACTAATTTTGATCTTTTTAACAATTTAAGAAAAATCAGGTAAAAATCTAGACTCACCAAAATTGGTTGCTCTAACCACCATCGGTGGCCAAGGGTACGTTGGCCCACCTGGGCGCTGCCACCACCATATGTAGTCATAGCCATCCACTCTTAACTGCTCCTCGGGTTTAGGTTCTCCTTAGAAGTCCCAACTGTACAGTTTTTTTATAATTTTTTTGTAAAATCCTAATTTCCTCTCAATTTTGCCTCTCTCTAATTTTCTAAAATTCCAGACATTCAAAATGAGCTTCTAAAAAATTTGGAGTATTTATAGAGGCCTTGAGGAATTATTGTGCATTAAATTGATTTGATGATTGCCTTATCTCTTCTTTTTCTTACTTTCTATTTATTGTAAGTTAATTGTTTGCTTTTATTTCTTCAATTCCAGATTGTCACACCTCAATTTTGGATTTTTCATCATTTTTCCTGATTTTTATTTAATTTTCCTTAATTAATTATGAATTTTTTTAATTATTTCTCATTATTTTAACACACTTTGTGTATTTTAAGTAATTGTACGTATTTTTACTTACATGTAAATTAATATATAGTACAAATAAATATTCCTAAATATTATTTAGGTTATTTTATGATTTTTAGTGTATATATAATTTATCTTTAGTGACTTATTAATTATTAGAATGCATTTTATATATTTTTAATAAATAATAAGTAATATGCTTAAAATTTAAAAATTTTATATTCTTTTCTAAAATTACTTGTTTTCTTAAATTCGAACTTACGGGATCATTTTTACTAATATTTCTAACTTTACTTTATAATTTAGGCTCAATCGAATCCTTTAGTCAATCGATCTATATTCTAAGAGCCAAACTCCGAGTAACTAATTGTGAGTTTTACATGTATGCTCATCACATCTATACCCTTGGAAACTAGGATTATGAGTCAAAGATAAGGCAAGTCTTGAACATGATCATTCTATGGTTTAGTGGACTAAGGACTAGGGTAACTAAAACATGGAGCCAATTTGGGATTAAGCTTAGACCTGAGTAGAATGTTCCACCAAATTGTGTATTAGAAGGATAGATTTAAGAAAATGAATTATGTATTGTCTTAGGTCATGAGTTGAAGTTTTAAAAGTGTTGTATATTCCCTTATTCTCAAAATTTAATTATCTAATCTTATTGTTTGGTAAGAGATACCAATTATCCGTGGTTTTGGCAAACTGAAGTCAATATTCTTTTTTGGAATTAATCAAATAATGCAATCAAATTTAGTATAATAAATGGTAATTTAATTAGAATCTCACAATATTTAACTTATAAAGCGATTCTCCTATTATGGAAGATACATGATATAGCAACTTCAGGGCAATCTTACCAAGCCCCAGTTTGGGTGTTACAAAAGTAGTATTAGAGTTTTAAGATTTTAGAGATAAGATTAACCTATTAAACTATGAGAATGGGTGGAACTTAAGTAGAAGGAATCAAATAACAATTAAAATTTTTAGACTATAATTATATATATATATATATATATATATATAATCACTTCTATTCATCACCTTAGGATCTTTCTCATTTGTGGTAGTGATTGCACCTTATTGAATACGTTTCAAGAATTTGCTAAGACAACATAAGATGCCAAAGGTAATAATAATAACAGTACTAGTAGTAATTCCACATCTAATGGTGAAACATGTTATAGTGGATATAATAAAAGCAAGATTCATAATAAACATGAATAAGTTTTGTGACAAAACTTATTTGAAAGAATGAATGATAAGACATACACATTAAGAGCACATGCTACCTATGTGAATTGTGATGGACAATTGTTTACGTTTAAGAGGTACTCCTCAACCCTTAAAAGCATCTCAAATAGTTTGAATATCCTTGTAATGGTTGGAGGAAAAAAAAAAAAGAAACAAAAAATTATTTTATTTGTGTTTTGTATCTTTTTTTTTTTCATAATTATGGTGAAAATGATGATTGGAGAATAAAAGTTGAAGTTAGGAAAACGTTAAAAAACATTTATACCAGAAAAGTTCCAAAACCAATAAATTTCAGAAAATGAGGTCCAAAAGAGGCGTGTCTCTCATCGTCTCTATGGGCTTCCACATCTATGTATGCTAGAGTTTAAGATGCGTAGCATTTTCCATATATTTCCATCGTAATTGCTTCAACGAGAAGTTTAATAGAACGTGTGCTGATACTTTAGAAGAGTCATCTATAGATGGAAGATATTGAATCCTGTGAAGTATGTTTATCAATTTGTCTTTCATTTTCTTCTACATTGGAAGTGCAAAATAGCACTTTGGAAGCGATGCAAAGGTGAAATTCCTTTAAGCAATTAAAGGGCATCTGAAATTGTCAATTAATGAAATCTCAGGCATTTCAGAGCTGACAAGTGTACCTTAAGGGCAAAGCCATTTTTGGCTCCAATACTAGTTACAGGATCAAGCAGTTTTACATGGGTGAAAAGGCAGAAGTTCAATGGTTTGCTTAAATGATCATATAGTTGATCAGATTCAAGAAGTCAATTTATGCATTAGATTCATCCAGTATCATGTGGTAGACGGTGCAGTTGGGAGAAGAGAATGGCATATGGAAAGGCAAAAGGTTGATTTTACTTTTTTTTTTTTTATATGCCTTTGATACTTTTCATTACAATAGCTCTATGGTTGTTTTCTCACATCCTATTCAGCAATACTCTTTAACCAGTGGAATTTTCATAGTTTCTTTTCTGTCTGTAGTCACCCTCACTCGTGGGGAGTTTTGTGAACTTATCTGGTGTTTATTTATTGTTGTTGACTTGTACAATAGTGAAGCTGCTGAGTTGTACTTTAGATTGCTGACTTAGGACTGCCCACCAGCATCGTGCTGACGCTTCCAAAGCCGAACATATCAAACAATGCAACTCGCTCGACATCCACAAACAATAAGAGGTTTCTTATATCCTCTGTTTGGCTTCCGTCAAGTTGAATCAGAGGCTTCTTATATCGAGCAGTAGAGAAGGGGCTGTCAAGGTGTGGATGTAAATTAAGATTAGTGTAGATATTTATTGTACATACGTAGCATCAGGTTTAGTTAACTGATAATCCACAGCAGAAATTCCTTGTTGATAATAGTTGCAATTCGATGTCCAGATTAACTATTTATTCGTCTTCATTTCTCTATGTTCGCATGTTCTCGTCTTTTTCCTTATTCATCATCATGGTTCGCTTTCCTTCCCGGGGACGAAGTCATAATCCATTATATAATAGCTCGTATCCCTATCAGTTTAAATCGAGAAAAATTCATTTCGAAAATATAGAAGATAAGATATTTAGACGATGACAAGGTATCAAGCTTGCCATCGTTACTTCTTGTACGAACGTTGGTAGATTTTTCACTTTTAAAGCATATGCATTTATGTTTGGTTTTTAAGTGCCATTAGTCATGGCCAGTGAGCGAAAACTTTGTTAGCGTAGGTTGCCTTGCTAGTTGCGCTCTTCTTGTATCTTTGATTTTCCTTTTCCATTCAGTACCGTTTGGGTTAAACAAGGCAAAAGTGCACTCACATCGATACAAATATATAGTAAAAAAAATTGTCACCGACAGCTTTTGATTTCTTAGATTAGATATAATGTTGATTATGCAGCTACTCAAGTAACTATAAATAAGGCATAAGTTTCTAATTTTAGTAGACTTGTGTATTTTGAGAAATATAAGTTTTCATATATTATGTTAATTATATTTAGTATAAATTTGTGACTAATTTTTATTGTTATCTCTTTTTGTAGGAAGATAATATTGAAAGTATAGATGCTTGAATACATATCAAAAACTACCAAAGACTAGGATATTTGGCATATAAATGAACTTCTTTATATTACTTTCAAGTATTTGCTGAATTGTTTACATTTTATTAAAACTTAGTTATTCCGTTCACTTGTTTTGTCTATTTTGAGAACATTGATGCTTATGAATCTTTTGAATGTTACTTAAACATGAACTTGTGAGTTGTAAGTAGGTGTTAATGTTACTTATGTGATATTATTATTTCTAATGTCTATAGATTTTCCATTATTTAAGTTTAAAATGATACAAATAAGAAAAAATTATCGCCTTTAGTTATTATTGAATTATTGCTTTTATTTTGAGAACGTTGCCTTTAATGTGCATGCCTTTATATAATGAAACAGAGGTGCAAATCATTGCTTTTATCTAATTATTTGTTATTAAGACTTTGCACAAGCTATTGCTTTTCTTACAAAGCAATGCATTTTATTTCTATCAAATAATTAATTTAGTGATCGTAAAAGTTGTCAAATATTTATGTGTTATCATACAAGTTAAGATATGTTGTTGCATAAGTTACATGATGTGTCTTACTGTATAACTATTGTTAACTAAAACATCCTCTATCATCAAAATATGTTATTGTGGCTGTGTTATTGAATGATTATGTGACATTTCTTGGATTTGCACTAACTTCAATAAGTAACTAATGACTAACTCTACCACCTAAAGTATTCACTTAAGTGAATCCAAGAATGAGGTTTCTATGCAAAAACGATAAAATCCTAAAGTAAAGGCTAGGTTAATCAAATGATGTTTGGTACATTATTGGGAATTCCTACTTGAGATTGATTTGATATATGATTTGATGTATTTATAGTATAGCACGAAAATTACCCCTAACCTTTCTAAAGATAACTTGGTAGCTTAGGTTTTATAAGCATATAGAACTCCATTGCTCAATCAATTTTGATCATAATTGTTGCCTAAGAAAAAGGAGAAAACGTGACAAATCATTGTATATTTATAAAAAAATCGTTGCAATAAATATGTACCAACTGTTACCTTTGTGTTTTAAAACTCTTACCTTTTCAAGAGTTCAAAATTGTTGCTTTAACAAGGCCCAGGCCATTGCAAAAACCATTGCCTTTTATCTAAGGCAATAATGGTCAGATGTAACAAAATTAAAACCTTGCCTCAAATCAAAGGCAATGGTTTTAAGGCCATAGATTATTTTTTGGGCAGCAAATCACATGTGGGACGGTGGGAGTCTTTATCTTCTTCTGTTTCTAACAACAATGTTTAGACGACAATTTGGAATTTGGATTGTCAACCCAAGTATAAACATCTATTCTGGAGGGTGTGCTATAATATTATTGCTGCCAATCTTAATCTTTTTCGCAGGAAAATTTTGGCATATCCTTCATGTACCTTTTGTGGAAATATTGAATCTATCGAATACATCTTTTTCCATCGTGATTGGACTTGAGCTGTATGGTTTGGAGTGTTGCATATTAAAATTGAAGAATTTGCCATTTCCAGGTTTGATACATGGGTTGTTGATCTTCATCAAGTAAGCTCCTCCTCAAAGTCACCATTTAGGGAGTTTCTTACATGTGTAGCAGTTGTAATGTGGAATATATGGCTTCATAGAAACCAGCGTTTGTTCAACAACTTGCTGCCCAATTCACATGAAGTTATGTGATCAATACAAAAGGAAATCTCCTTGTTTCCTTTTATCAAAATCAGTTCCAACTTCTCCAACCAAGTCAAAATGCATCCATCAGCACTTGCGCTTCACCATGTCAATGTTTCTGCACGTTATGGAGAGCGACAGTAGACTCTGCCTCCTCCTAATATTATAAAGATAAATTGTGATGCTTCCATAAACGATGTGTGTATACTTTTTCTTTTTTTTTTGTGTTTATAGAGTAATGAAAGCACAAATTGATAATTTTCTGTGGTGTATTTATAATTTATTTAAAAAATATTGGTATTTCAGTATATATTTATTTTATATGGTATTAAAAAATTGCATTTCAATGCAAAATGAGCCGTAAAAAGAAAATAGAAAAATTAAAACGGAATCTTTCAGTTAGATGAGAAAGAAATTCTCATATCCATACTTTCCATGTTTTGACAAAAGAAAGGTTTTACAAGTAAAACTTTCTAACTTTTGATTATATATATATATATAAGAGAGAGAGAGAGATTTTCCAAAGAGAGTTGGTTTAAAGTAAAGAGAAAATGTGCTCTACGATTTTCACATTAAAAAAAAATTATAAAAAATCGTGCATTTAATAATTCAAGGATTTTATTCCATAGGAAGAAATTCTATCACATTCTTTTTTGTTGCTTCTTCATCCAAGTATCGAAACCAACCTAGTTATGCTTGGAATATAAAGAGCAGAATTTGAGATATTTTATCCTGAAATCATAGTTTTTTTTTTTATTAATTGTTATAGAACAATCTTATTTTAGTACCCCATTACCTCACCCAAAAGGAGCATACACACAACATACAGAATGAGGAAAGCCACATCCATCCTTGTGTTTTCTTTACTTATGCTCGTAATTTCAGTCTCAAGTCCATTCTTTACTCTTTCTCTTTCTTTTTAATATATATATATAATAAATGTTCTCTATCATCATATATTTCATGTACGCCTATCACCCTTATGCATTTACATCTCTAATCCAAAAAGACGAAAGAAAAAGAAATACTGTATTTGAACTTCTATTTGGCCTTTCTGCACTTAATTTTGCGTAATTTAATCTTTATTCTTTTGTTATTTTATCTCGATGAAATAAAGTAAAATAGAATCTAGAAGATAAAAAAGTTAAATAAATGTATAAAGAGATGCATTTACAATTTAATTATTGGTAATTTTTATTTTCTGACTACTAGCTCAGGGTTTTTTATGAAACAGTCAAATTTATGGCAGGTCAGTTGACTACTTGTAAGAACGTATTTATTATAGAGAAAACGTCTCAATGTACAGCTGCTAATTGCTCACAACTTTGTCAGTTGATGCACTACTCCAAACGTTATTCATCCCGATGCCTGGCATCTCATTCCTGTGAATGTACCTGCGGCACCAATCATTCTTGTCCATGCTTATATATATACATATGTATATCATAGGAATAAATATACTTGTCCTCCTTTGCTTTTGAGTTAAATTTAATAAAGTTCTCTATGTATCAATCTGAGTAACGAGGACGTTTTTTTGTTCTGCTGAAATTTACTTGGGCTTTATACGTTTTGGGTGAATGCTTAAGTCCTTTATATTAATGCATTCGTACTATATAAACTTCTGTATTTATACTTACATTTTCCCAAGATTATCATTCATAGCTTCAACGGGATATCTGAAAATATGCAAATATAGAAAATTTCGGATGAAGATCCAACAAAGGGAAAAAGTATATTTTAGACAACCCCTTGCTTTATCCTAGACAACCACTCAGTATCTATGTTTTATTATATAATCTTATTATTTTTATAACTTTTTTATTTTTTATTTATCATGTTACAATTTTCCTTTTCTTTTTTTTTTTCCCCTTTTGCAATCAGCATCATTTTTAACAAATGTGTTAATATTTTAGATATTTATCTATTATTCTTTTTTCTTCCTTTTGTACCCATAGTATGGGTGGAGCGTGTTTAGTATATTTAAAAAAAAAAAACTTAAGTAGGGAAATCGCTAAGAGGTTTTCTAGAGTTCAACAAGCGAAAATTGGTTGGTCTTTTGTATATGGACTTGTAGATGAATATGAACTTTAAGTGTTTTAAGAGCTTTTGTATATGAGGTTGTGGTTTAGAAATATAATTATATTTATAATATATGTTGCAAACTTATAGGTGTAACACTTCAAATTAAAAGTAATGAATAACCAAGTTAATAAATATTAAGAGCCCATTTCAATCACTTGATCCAAAAGTTTAAACTAATGTTGGCAAAATATTCACAACTATAGTCTTATAAATTAATACTACAATTTTTCACAATTCATGTAGGATACTTAATCATGGAGTTTCATATCGTAATACCCCAGGCCAAAAGTAATAAATAGCTAATCCAACAAATACTGTTGGGCCCATTTTAACCAATTGGCTTAAAAGTTTCAAGTTTATGTTAACAAGATGTTTACAGCTATGTCCTTATAAACTAGTATCACGACCTTTTATAATATGTGTAAAACACTTATCAATGAGGTTTTACAATCTTTCTCCCTTAAACATATGACGTTTTCGTCGCAAGACCTTACAATTACACCTAAATTTTCCTTCATTTTGGGTAAACGTTTCGACCACCCACTATTTATAGGTCATCTTAAAAGTATATAAGGAGTCACGTCCTAGTCATACTCCCCACCTTCTTCAGACCTTTTCTCTAAATAGGAGTCAAACCCGAATAATCCACTTACTAGTATAATTTGTAACGTTTTATGTTAAAAGTAATGAATAGTTAAGCCAATAAATATTAACGAATCCATTTCAATCACTTGACCTAGAAGTTTCAAATTTATATTAATAAGTTGTTTACAACCATAGTCTTATAAATTAGTACCATAATCTTCAATCATTTATGTGAGATATTTAATCATGAGGTTTCATAATGGGATTTTTCGTGAAATTACAATTAAAATTAAGAAATTCAAGAATTGATGCTAAATTTATGCAGATTTTACAAACTAATATAAAATTGCTAGATCGGCTTATAATAATGACAAGTAAATTGATGCTAAATTTATGCATATGTGTATTATCACTAGTACCATACATATTGGTCTTAATTTAAAAGAACTTTTAAATCAAATTGTTATAATCAATAATTGAAAATATGTAATCAATAAACAAATTAATATCCTTACTTAAAATGATAATTATATTGAGAAAATTATATTAGAGGGTATCAACGTTTGGGTGCAAATTCAAATAAGATATCAGTGTTTTGAGAAGTTCAAATAAGAGTTTAATTTTTTAATAGATAATTAAAATAAGGGATTGCTATTATAACAGTGTTAACTTTGAATGATGTGTGATGTGGCAACTATCCATTACGTGGCGTACATATAGATCTCACACAGCATTCACATTTACATGTATATTTAAATGTAAATAAATAGAAAAATATTTTTATAAAATATAAAATTAGTAGAGAAAACAAAAAAAAAATCAGAAAAATATTACAAGGAAATGAAAATAAATTTAACAAAATATTATAATATAATTAAATATTATATTTATATAATTATAATTAATTTAAAAGAAAATAAATAACAAACAAAAATGGAAAGAAAAAAAAAAAAAGAATCGGCCACCCTCGGTGTAATTCTCCCTAATTATATCCTACGAAGTTATAGAAAAGTGATGTGCATATTAGTTCAAATGCCAAAATGTGATGTATGTGTTTAATAATATAAACAAGTGGGAAGCACCCGTAGTAGACCTATTTGAGTTATGGTGAATGTTGTCGCACAGGATCGGGAGTTTGATTAGGAATGAGAACACAGGTAAAGAGTTGAGAGGGTTAAATCAATAAAAAAACTAGAATATAATTTATATCTATTTGAAAAAATTAATTCCGATAACGTTGAATGCTTCGTCACCGAAAACTCAAGTTCCATCGGATTGCATAAACTCTAAAAACATTTCTAATCCAGAAAAAAAAAAAGAAAAGAAAAACATCTTTTCACCCCACGAAAAATGTTTTCCACCACTGAAAGAGTTTCATTTCCCTATTTTTAAATTTTTGGACATTTTGTTTCTTTTCCAATTTTCTTATTTTTATTGGGGTGCTCTCTTTTCTCATTTTTGAGGCTTTTGATTTTCTATATCTTTTCTTTTTTAAGTTTTTGATTTTTCACTAAGAAAAACTTAGAAAACGAGGATAAAAATAATTTGTCTACAATCTTATTTATAAATACTAAATTTGATATTTAACACCGAATTATAATAAATTTCGATTTTTTTTTTCTGGTCTGGCATAGTTCATATTTTTGCGTGATGAGTGGCTAAAAGTGTCTTCGATGTGACCTTTAAGTTTACATGCATATATTAGAATTGATATATACTACATATAATTACTAGCAATAAATAATGCATGTGAGACCAAGAAATTTAGGAGAAGACCCGAAATATTAGTCAATAAGACTCTGTAGGGGTCAAATCTCGAAAATATAGTAAAATAATAAGAATATAGCTAGTATAGTATAGTTTTACTATATTACGTAATATTTATTAAATCATGTAAAATGGTCTCGTTAGCTTATAAATTTTTAGAGATAAATTACATATATAATAAAATTATTATGTAACATAAAATAATATGTAGTGTGTGTATGTATATATATATATATATAGGTCATGTGTAATTATCACGCGTAGAGATATACCTATAATAAACTAACATTCTCGAATAATTATATTTTAGGCTAATTTAAGTTAAAGAAATTTATGAAAGTTACAAAAACACATGGGCAACTAGATTATGTTAGTGTAGCCGTGTGAACTATATAGGAACTAGTGTTAGTGAATTGGGAGGAGATTAACATGCAATTAACTTAGTATAAAAGCCAAAATCCTTGAGGAAAGAGAAACTTATTCATTTTTACATGTAAAAATACTCTAAAAAAATTGGAAAACATTCCGAGAATTATAAATGCAAAGAGGGATTTATGAAAATTTGAATGGGGATTTGATGATCAAAGGGTAAAATTTAGAAAAATATACAAAATTTAAGCGTAAACTAAGCTTAGGAGTGTGTAGTAAGGGTGCGTGTGGTTAGATTTGGTACAGTTTGTCCCCTCTTATCAAACCGAACTTAATATAATGATTCGTTTTTTATTTTTAAGTTGAACCTAACCATACAGTTCAATTCATAAATTTTTCAAACCAAATTAAAACTAGTTCGATTTGGTTTAATCTACGGTTTAAACCATTTATGTCAAATTTTCACTAAACGTTTTTATCTTTAATAAATATGAAATTTCAAATGAAATTTACTTAACTTAATCTTAATAATTAATATAAAATTATGATAAAGAATAATAAAATATGAAAAATGCATAAAATTTAAGAAGATTGATAGAAAAAATATAAAAAAATTGCAAAATAATTACATAAAATTTTTTTATTTAAATAAACGATTTGGTTCGATTCAAAATTATATGGTTTGGTTCGCTTCCTCAAACCTAACTGCTAACCGTTTATACATAACTGAACTGAACCATGAATCCAATGGTTTACAAAAAAATTGATTTTTCGATTTAGTTTACAGTTCTATCCACAGTTTGCGGTTTTTTTGCCTACCTCTAATGTATAGGCAACTAAGGAGTTGTTGGAGACCAACAACCACCACTAAGTGATAAAGCCACTAGCACTTAACTCTGCCAACAAGGAAGTAGCCAGAATGGCCAGTTCCAATGAGGTCCTCTTTTTCATTTAATTTTTCAAAAAATTAGTAAAAATATCCAAAAAATTATTCTTGTATATTTTCATGTATAGAAATTACAAAAATATTATTTTGTAAAAATTTAGTTATGATATATGTCTTTAAGAAATCAAGAATCAAGCAATTTTTAATATTGAAATAGATTAGTCAAATGATGTAGTTCCAGCCCCAAAATTTTTGTATAAACTACCTTATATTCATAATGAATTACTATGAAGAGTTTTCCTATAAAAATAATTTCTATATTTTTATTTGATTTTTAAGCTTAAAATCGTGTTTAAAATAGTGATTTTTAGCCAAAATTAGTATATTTTCCTAAAGGACCTTACTTAGATTCTATACTCAATCATTTAGAGGAGTACTTATGACATGTTGAATATGTGGAATTGAGTTTTAAAGTGAAAAGTTATGGCATGTTAAGATTTTTTCCTTAAAAGCTTAAGTTTAATAGGTTGTGATTTGATAAATTTGGGGAAATGATGAATTGGGACATGTTTGTAAAATTGCAAGATGAAGCTGAGGCTTGATGAATGGAGTGTTATTTGTTATTGTACCTAACTGGAATTAAAGTGAAAGTGCATAAATTTTTTAGTTATAGTAAAGTAGGTATAAATAGAGGCAAATTATAAGGATTGTAAGGTCAAGACCATACTAAAGACTATGCCTAGTGCCAGAACCAAAGGAAACTTTAAAAGTAAAGTATGAATACAAGGGATTCTAGAAGCTAAATCAAGGAATAATTTTTAAAGACTTTTAGGGTGGCTAAAATTAGAGGAAAAATCAAATGATTCTGTGACTTAGAATAACTTGTCAAATTTAAGAAACTATTTAAGAAATCCTAACATATAAGTGAACATAACCTAGAAAATTAGTATCAAAATAACTAAAAACATATAAAACACATTAATTACTACTAATGTAAGGATTGATTACAAATTAAATCTAATTTATTTTTTATGTATGGGGATAGTTGAAGACCATTAAGGAAATAACAAGGTTAGTAAACTAGTGAAGTGCTGGTAAGTTGAGATTCATGCTTCGTGGCATGTTAGAATACTGTATTACAGTACTTCAAGACCTGAGAGTTCTTTTGGTTATTATTGTAACCTAGTTCAATATGTGCATGCCTCATTTATGGTTATTTAATTAAATTGTGGATCTAGAGTGCTATCTTGTATGATTATACTTAATTTGCTCTGTCTTGTAAATTAGTTGATTAGCCTAAACTAGATTATTAACTAGATATGCATAACAACCCATTAAGAGAAGGATTAAGTGCGTTGGACCAAATATCGATCCCTTCGATGAAAATAACTGAAATAATTCTTTTTCTATCCTTATTCAAACTTAGTGATAAGAGAGGAGATCGCAGTAAGTCATCGTTCAAAGGAGCTCTAAGGAGGTGGGTGTTCTCCATTATATAAGCTTGGGTTTGGTTTGATTTATGTCGCATTGAAACCCTTCAATCTGGGTTAGAGTTGATGTAATTTCTCTATCCTTATAATTGACCAGATAACATTGTGCGATGTCTCATTTAGTTGTTTGTATTGCATTTAATTAAAATGTAATGTTTGAAAACCATGTATGTACTTGTTGCACTCTTTTGTCTCCATCCTACTTACTAAGCTAGTTATGATTATATTCCTATAGAATTTTCTGTAAGTTTACTAAGCATTAAGGATGCCGCACTAGAACCATCCTTAGGATAGGCACACTTTAGATTAGGAGAGTAAGGAAAATTAACGACCTATAAGACCCTTACTTTTGTTTAGCTATTTTTTGTCTTTTGTGGAAAATAACTAGGATATCGTAGGATGCCCACTAGTTTCCAACTTTGTTTTACATAAATATTAAAACCTACGGCTTTTGTAAACTTTTCATGAATGTTGGAACTTTTGATATACAACTATTTATGTAAATGCTACTATTTTATTAATTTGTAAACTACAAGTGATCTTAAGCAGGTATTTTGAAATACTCTACCATAAGTTTTGCTAATATCGAGTATAGAATTGGAGGCTTCAAAGCGATTGAGTTAAGCATGCCTGGTATAGACTAGGTCTACATCAATAGTTGTAAAGCCAGCTTTTATCTTAGAATAATTTACATGACAAAACTGTTGCAACTTATCCACTTCAAGGCATGACAGTTTTGAGTTGGTATTAAGAAATTGTTCTTAAAAATTTGCTTAAAGCGTAATTCTTAAGAACTTACTTTGAAGCGCCATGAATAAAATTGGATAGACGTTATAAGTGAACACAGCAATTGGGGATAAGTGGGTAGTAAAAGATTTAGACTTATGTTTATGTTTGATACAAATATATGTAAGAGAAATGTAGAAAGCGTAACTAATAATATTGAACTACAAAAAACACTTAATTTCTATACAATTTATTTACAGAATTTTAATGAAAGACTCATTATAAGCTAATTAAATCTCAAATTGTCAAGGAGGTAATGGCTTATGAAATATGGAGTGTAGTATATAAGGTTGTTGTTAGAAGTGATTGGTACAGTGGTATTTTGTATGATAGAGGAATGTTTAGTGGATTTAACTCAGTAAATGCAAATTTATTTTCATGAGTATATTATATATTTAGATAGCAATCGACAAGTATAGGCAAGTAATTATCTTGCTCTTATTTATGACAAATGTAAAAATTTGGTAGGTTATTGAGATCCATGGAGTTAAGTTTGATAGTAAGTTATTTGTTGTACTAACGCATTACTCATGGAATTGAATGATTTATGAATTAAGAAATTCAATGATGATTGATAGTAATTGATGAAAAGGATGTTCAAAGAGAGGTCATAATGAGGATTGGTGTACAATTGAAACTTAGTGTATGTTTGTGATTGAATTGTGAAATGTAGATTTTATAAGCTTATAATAGTAAGTAGAGTATGATTTGACTTAGCGGATATAGGAGAACTTAATTTAGAGGATTGAGTAGAAGAATATGAAATAAACTTGAAGATTAACTGGTGTAGGATAATAGGGTTAATTGGAGGATGATTTATGCTTTGTATGAGATTAGGAATACATCTTGTAAGATTTATTTTGTAATTGGTAGGCAAATAGAAGATAATGTAGAAGGAGCTAAAATTTATATTATGAATATAGTTTTGGAGAAAAGATACTTGCTAATTAAGGAAGTCCTATTTATAATAAACTTAGTGTTGCATTTCTAAAAGGTGTAGAGTAGGGAAAGAACTATTTTAATGATTATACTCAACTTTCTATAGAAGCACCATAGATTCCTAAGGAATTGTCTCTCGGTACTATTGATTAGTTTCTTAGATGTCTACTCATAGAGAGGAAGTGTAGCTATAAAATTTTTTATTAAATCTAATAAACATTCCCCCATGTGAGTTTTAAGGGAAACCTACCTTATAGCTGAAAGAACTTTCAAAGGCATATAATAAGAACCTAAATGAGAACCTAAGTAAGATTGATCATAATTGAAATGTCAAAACAACAAGGAATAAGACAAAGGTAAATGGAAGGATAAGCAGATCGAGAAATACAAAAATATGAAAGGAAACATAACTTTAGGTAAAAATTTAGGAGAAGATTTTCATTAAAGCTTAAGCAAAAGGTTATGTAGGAATCAATGAAGTAAATCAAGAGAAGAGACTTAATGTTGGGAATTATAGTGATAATAATAGATTGTGTGCAGTTGCAAGTATCATAAGACTCTAGAATATGTGGTGAATAAGTATAGATTCTAAATTAAAATGATAGGGTGAAGGTGAATGGGTTTGAAATTGATTTCTACAAGATGTTGCAACGCTTTTTAAAGAGTCTGGTAGTCTGGAAAGTCAAGAATTAGTAAGATAAAACAACTTTTGTGGGATTAGCTCCTTTGGTAGGTATATGGACTAAAACTCAAATACCCCTGACATGCTTAAGTTATGGTTTATGAAATAAACTCCTACTGTTTTGATGTATTTTTTAAGTCTTGATGTGATTCAATTCTCTTAGTACTATAAATATAACTTTGTATATAGTTAAATGAAATGGTATTTGCAAGCCATATATTAGGGGAAGTGAACATGTAATATCTTAATATGTATGGAATTTTATGTGTAGTTCTTTATTATGTCAACTTCATTCCTAATCTAATCCTTTCAGATGTAAAGCTAACCTCCATTGTAAATCTTCTTTGATGTAAAGTTAAAGTTCTGATGTATCCTTTCAGATGGTAAAGTTGAAATCTAATACTTCTGAGAATATAAGTTGATTTTTGAAATGTATGATTTTAAATAATATCAATTGTACCTTGAATGATATGTATAGAGATCAGCTTAAGTAGGTAGATCTAAAGAGAGTGGTACTTAAATATGGTACTGGATATGGAAACTTTTGTTGATATCTATCAATTGAGAGATATTGGAACACTTTAAGGATGCGGATGATATTATATTGTAGGTACAAATGCTAATAAGTAATGATTTGTACATGATTTCTAATAAGTAGGAACTTAGAAGTCATAGGAGATGCCTTGTTATCATAGAGATGCATATAGGATGTACTTGATATTAACAAATTATGGGTACTAGAATATCAATAGAGGACTTATTGTCGGGAACTAAGGGCATTGTATTGGTAAAGGATAATTTTTCAAAGGATAGTTTAGAGACTGGAATTTCATACTAAGTACAAACGTATGTTCTACATAGATGGCATCTCGCTAATATTACTTGCACAAAAGATGTACCTCTCATGGATGTTATGAGATATCAAGAACACTAATTTGGATATATATTGGGGAACCTTTATGATATTGATAGAATAGGAGAATCACACTTAAAAGAATTAATCGAGATTGAATTGTGTATGCACTTGTGAGCTATATATAAAGGAGTTATGACAAACAACCCTTTGTGAAAGTGAAATATTGAATTAAAGAATTGGTTAGAAACCTAAGGAAACAAATAGAGAATATAATCTTATTTTTAAATACTTGTATACTTTAAGAATGGCTAAGCGCTAACCTCGCCACCATAAGAATAATAGATACACCGTAAGTTAGAAAAAGGAGAACTAATGCAAACAGTAAAATAATAAGGGTTTTACTACCGTATATATAAGATGATGAGAATGTTTAAGGAGAGTTTAATGAAGATTGATAGAAGGTGCTTTGATCTTAAGAAGATTCTAAACCATTTGAAGTTATTAGGATAAATTAATACTAAGAATGATCAGGAAAAACCAACTTTAATCAAAGACTAAATAGCCCAAATTTGACTAAAGCAAGGACATTTAGAATCCATGAGCAATAGAAGGAGATATGCCTAACCTTTAACTAAAAAGAAGGAAGCTAGATTACAATAAGGTGCAAACTAAAAAAAATTCGAAAGATTAATAATGTAGTAAACTTATGAGATGAGCTTAGGAAAAGTATTTTCAAGATAGTATGGAGGATGATATAGATGAATAATAGTGAACAAATGAGGAGCGATAATAGATGTCAAAGATAAACTTTCTCTTTTGTTTAAGGTTAGGATGCAACCACATCTAATAAAGTAAATAATAGGTACTTTAAATCAAGATTGTTAAAGGTTCCTACCATAAGGCTTACATTTACCACGACATATGAGTAGATAAGAATAGAACATAATGTACTTTACATATGGAAGATTTTATGGAATAAGTAAGTTAGAAGCCATGAATAAAGGATAGAGTTAGGTCATGATTAGAGACTTGAACTAGATCTATATACAAGAAAATGATAAGTTATAGTGAAGAGCAACCTAAGTGAATGTGAATTTCATTAAAGAGACAAATTAAGGAAATGCTCAGAAACTTAATAAACCTAAGTAAATAATAAAAGGGGGAAATTTTGTGAAAGTTATAAGACTTAAAACTTGGTTTCAAAAGTACTCAAGCAAGAGTTAATAGAGTACATTATATCAAAGTCTAATTTAGAGGGTATAGACAGTTAAGAATTTCCTAAGAAAAGAACTAAAATTATGTAGATTTATCAACTTGAAGGTGACCTAAGTAGTAATGATGAAGCTATTGTACCTTAATAACTTATACAAGTGTGGAAAGATAATAGGTATATGATGACTATCAAGGATATAAAATCAATATTAGAAGATGCCTCAAAAGGAGCACCACATAAAATTTCACTTAAAGGAGATATTAACTTATCCCACTAAGAGATGGAAAGTTGAAATACAACATATTGTCTTATTTTCCCCTTGAGTTTAGTAGGAAACCATGAAATAACTTATGTATCAAAACTAACTAAATTCTTGAGGGATTGAAAAGAAGTACTAGGGGTTAAATTGGTAAACCTTTAATAAGGATATACAATAAAGAAACAACCTATACAAGAGCATGATGAATAGATTTCCAAGATTAGGAAGCTGAAACACTAAGTATGTACAAAGTATAATAACAAGATAGCCTTAAATGGAATTGATTTAAGAAACTAAAGATAACAATAGAGAAACAATACCATTGTTATTTTAACAATTGAGTTAGTGATACTTTTATTTTGATGGATGGTGGCTAATAATATTAGAGTATGATAAGATTGTAAAATATGAAGAGAATTACAGCAGAGAGGATTAATGTTTCAGGTTAAGTTTAAATAGGAAATTAGTGTTTTGAAAAATTCAAATAAGAGATTAAGGTTTCACAATATGATTCAAACAAAGGATCAAGATTTTGAAAAGTTTAAATAAGAGATCAAGGTTTCACAATATTGTACAAATAATTTTATGAATTGGATATTATGAATACTTTGTTTAAATTGCTTTGTGAAATAGTGATATCTTATTTGAACTTTTCGAAACGATAATCTCTTATTTAAAATGTTGATCTTATATATGAACTTATCCTCAAACTTTAATCCCTTCTATTGTAATTATTCTTAAACGTAGTGGAACATTGAAGTTTTGAGGACAAAACTTTTTTAAGGGGCTTGAAAATGTGAAACCTAGAATTTTACGAAGATGCTTCAAGTGAGCAATTTAGTGCTATAGTGAAACTAACCTAATTAATCTAGAAATTTACGAGTAGGTTAGAAATCTTAGTTAATGAGACTCTGTGGGCCTAGATCTCAAATATATAATAAAATAATAATAATATAGCTAACATAGTATAATTTTACTATATTATGTAATATTTATCAAAATTGCATAGAATAGTCTAATTAATTTGTAAATTTTTAGAGATGAATTACATATGTAATAATACTACTATGTGACAAAAAAACATATAGTATATGTATACATATATATATAGGCCATGTGTAACTATCATATGTAGATATATACCCATATTTACCTAAAATACTCGAATAATTGTATTTTAGGTTAAATTAAGCAAAAGAAATTTATAAAAATTACAAAATCACATAGGCAATTAGATTATGTTAGTGTAGGTGTATAAACTACATAAGAACATGTGTTAGTAAACTAGGAGGAGATTAACATGTAGTAACCTTTGTCATAACCTTAAGGGGGGCCTCGTGAAATTGTCTAAAATTTTCATGTCATGTATGTACCCATGATCTAAAAATCATCTTACAAGTCAAAGATTGCAAGACTTTAGACAATTAATTATTAAAGTTTCAATTCTTAATTTAATTAACTTACTACAACATATATGTAACTATGGATATCCAATAAGCCATAGTCCATTAGAATTGTAAAGAATTGGCATCCTCTACCAAACAATAAGATTAGGTGGTAAAGTTCTAAAACTTAAACTTACGAAAGTCATAAAATCTGAATATAGTATTAATAATTATGTGTAATAATTCAAACCGTTTATACAATCTATCTTTAGATTCTAACTTTTAAGCACCTCGACACTGGTACTCAATACTCATCTCCTAGCCCATGCTCGATTATCTAGCAACCTGCAAGAGAAAACTATTAGAGAGTAAACTACAAGAGCTTAGTGAGTTATCCCTCATACTATACCATCAAACAAGTTATCAAACATATGAATGCATAAACAAACAGTATGTCAATCAATATATATGCAGTTAACTGGTGCTGCATATAACATCGGATTTAACGTCCTCCAAAGTAAGGGTTGGAGATATATCAGCACCAATCACAACCGGACTCTAGCACCTAGGTTTTTAACCATATATAAATATATATATATATATATAAATTATGTATTTCATGAAACAGGTTTATATTTCCAATAGTTAGTAGTATACAAATTCCCAGGTCTAGTGGTGAGGTGGCCCTCGCAATCTACGCTAACATCCTACAGTAGTGGTCTCTAGACACGACCTCCAATCTCCCACGGTTAGCGTCTTTAACGCTAAGTAAACCAGTGAACCAAGGGTAGAGTCTTATTGTACCAGTGCTCCTATACTATACTAATCAAATCATGTAGGAATCCATTCCTTCAAGGCCCTTCATTACCAACCGTATGAGGTGACAGCTGGAACATATATGCAATGTTCATGCTTTATGCATGATCCATTTAATTTTAGTTAAGTCAACTTATAAGGTGATCAACAAATATCAACAAACCATTCAATTATGCAGTAATAAATCAAGCAATCAATTATTCACTATTATGTTTCACAATCTTTTACACAATACACAACCAATATTCAGATACATGCATAACCCGAACCCCTATGCATCAAATTATTAATATTTACTTTAGATGCACTAATTATAAGCACAAAACAAGTATAGAGTTATTGAGAATACTCACCTAACCATTGAGTTTATCAACGGTCATAAAAGTCCACTTAGTAAGTTAGTTTCTTTATTAGGATTACTTGATATTTGGGGAATACGAAAAGTAATAAGTTTGGGATTTAAATAACTAAACTAGTATCGTAATTCGTACTGTTTACTTAACTTAGTTATTGATTTGCGTGAAATCGTCGATTCGAGCTTTTTTATTGAATCGCATATAACTATTTCAATTTAGCTTAGATCTTTATAAACTTATAATCTATTTCAATTGTTTTTTAGCATACCTCCTCGTAGTGAGGTCTGTTTTGAACGTTATAACTTACAGTTTGAACTACGATATAAAAATATCATGAAATTCATTATTTTAACTTAAAAAGATATAGAATATTAATTTAAGCTTTTCTTAATATATTTACGATTTAATAATTATTTAAATCGTACAATTGGTAATTTTCTTATTTTAAGCCTTATTTATTATAATTACCTATTTTTACTTATTTTTAAGATTTTTAGTTATTAATTAAATTTTTTCTACTTAATTAATTAATTAATATTATTATTAATTACGAAAATTAATTAATTTATAATAAATGGTGATGTGGCAACATGTGAGAGTGTCACGTGTCAAGTTTGCACATTCTTTTAGATTTTTCCATTATTTTCTATTTTATTAAACATATATATTATCATATTTTATTTATTAAATTGTTGTTATAGTATTCTATATAACTATTTAATTATACTTGTATTTTTACGTATATATCACTATTCATATACGTATGTTTATACGTATATATTAAATTATTCTATCCTTATTATACATTATATACAAGTATATTATATACTTATTTATACTTTACATACTTATGTACATATGCAATCATACTATATACGTATATATATACTAAAATACAAATATTATTAATAATATGTATATATATACCTACATGTTAGCAACATAATTATATAAAAATTTTGTATACTTGGAAATTATTAAGTATGCATACATATTATTATACGCATACATGTATATACTTTATTAAAATTAATGAGTACATATATATTCATAAATTTTATAAATTAAACATACTAAGTATAAATATACATATGTATACTTATTATTATATACATATACACATATACACATATACACACACACACACACATATATATATATAGAAAATACGAAATAGATATACATACATATGTACACATATATATATGGAATTTTATAATATATGTATATACATATTACCTACTAAAATAAATATTATGTACATGTATACCTTTATATATATCCATGCATATATATACATAATTAATTAAGTAAAATACTAAATATATATACATGTATATAAAGGAAATATTTAGTATACATACATATTGTAAATCCTAGAAAATCGATAGTTTGAACCCTAATTTAAGTCTGAATGTCCTAAACTGTATAATGAGTCAATAAGGCTAATGACAATAAAAGATTATGAAACTTAATAAATCGAATATAATACCGATGATAAAAACCTTAGAAATTGATCGAAACCCTAAATCGCATACTGAAACTCTAAATTGCGTGCTAACCAAAATCTAATTTATGCATAATTAACCAAAATTGAACCCAAATTTGATCGAAACCCTAAAACTATAACTTTAAGCCTATAAAATAGTTAAATATCACTTAATAGTGATATAATTGTAGTCAATTGCAATTATCGACTAAATCACGTAATCGCATAAAATTGTTAACGAAATTGTTAAAATAACTTGTAAAAATTATAATTATAACGGGTACCAATTAAATTGATAAATTTTCACAAAATTCCAAAATTAATTTATGATGATTATTTTCATGATTTTTCGGTTTAGAAAAATTACATATATTTATTTTTAATTTCTATTTTCTTCCTTTTTCTTTCTTTCTTTTTCTCTATTCTTTCTTTTCTTCTCTTCTCCTTTACTGCCACGTCCTAAAAAATCAAAAGAAAATAGAAAATTTAGCAGTGACGTGGTGAAGTAACCAAGAAGAAAAGATAAGAAAATTGGATTACTTTGTCCCATCATAATTAATGCATCCCTTATCTTAGCAATTGATATTTATTTATTTTAATTTGTTTTGTTTTTACTTCATTTAAATTTACGTCTAGAAAAGGTGGGAACAAAATAGAAAAAAGAAAAGAAAAATAAAAAAATCTAGAAGTTAAAAACATGAGAAAGAAACCAAGAGGAAAGATTAGGAAGAAGGAGGAGGAGGAGGAAAAGAAGAAGAAAATCAAATATAAATAAGTAAGTAAAATTATTTTAGTGGTATATATGTATATTTTATGGTATATATATGTATATACTAAGTATTTGTGTTGTATTTTATTAAATATTTCATTACATATACATGTATGTATGCATAACTAGATAATTTAAGATATATATACGTATGTATAAAGATATGTATGTAGACATGTATGTATATAGGTAGAATATACGGTATGTGTATGTATCCATAAGACTACATATAGTATGTATTTAGTATATTCACAAAATAAATATAGATATATATATATATATATATATATAGTTGTACACATGAAAAATGATTATGTATGTATAAATGTATACAAGCTTTATTTTCATATGTATATATATATATATATATATAAGAATATGTATTCATATAATATATACAAGTATTTTGTAGTTATATATTCATATATACATGTAAGCTATATTTTATGTATACCTATATATATCTACATATGGCATGAATATATGTATAATATATAGTATATGTATAACATATAGTATATATGTAGTATACCGAATATTAAGTAGTATATATGATATAATAATATTTACTAAATAAAATAAATTCATAAATATGTAAGGAGTAGGTATATATATATTACTGTGAATTAAGAATTACTAATTAAAGTAAATTATAAAATTAATCAAATATAGTATAAGTACATATATATATGTATATTGTAAAATAAAAATGAATAATAAGAAAATAATAAATAATAAATAATAAAAATAATGGTAATAATAACAATAATAAATATAATAAGTTTAAAAGCTCAAAAATAAGTAAAAATGAGTAATTAAGGTAAAATATGCTTAAAATAATAAAATTATCAATTATATGATTTAAATAATTATTAAATCATAAATATATTAACAAAAAGCTCAAATTAATATTTTATAAATTTTTAAATTAAAATAATAAGTTTTGTAATATTTTTATATTACAATTCAAACTGTAAGTCACAACGTCTAAAATGGACCTCGCTACGAGAAAATACGCTCGAAAATGATTAAAATGGATTATAAGTTCATAACGATCCGAGTTAAAATAAAAAAGTTGTACACGATTTAATGAAAAGCTCGAATTGATAATTTTGCGTAACTAAGTGAAGGAAACCTTACAAATTACGATACTAGTTTAGCTTTAAATTCCCAAACTTACAAATTTTTATTATTTTCAGGTGATCTTGACATTGACCTTGAGCTGCCACTAGATTATTACGACTTTTGAGTCGACTATGATTGTGTGAGTTTTCCTAATGATTCCATACTTGTATGTGTTTATAGTTAGTGAATATAAGTTATGATTAATAAATGAATGTTGTATAAGGTTGGGTTATGCTTGTGTATGATAATTGGTTGTTAGTGGTGAATTTACTTTAAATTACAATAATGTATTGATTGTTGCATAGTAGATTCACTAGGAATTGATTGTGTATGACTTTGAATGATCACTGAATAATAAGACCTAATTTTACTCGATTAGAAAAAGTTAACTTAAAACACGCATAATTATACACCGCATAACTAATTTCAGCAGTCACATTACATGAAGTTAGTGAGAGGCCACACGTAGGTTGTAAGAGGCCATATGTAGGTTAATTATTGATTGTTATAGATTTCGTACGATACACACGTACAACATAACCTTACTCTAGCCCGTGGGATTACTAAGTATTGGAGGCACCAGCCGCTTAGCTAAGGATCAAGTCTAGAGGCCTCTATTTAGGGGTGAGTGAGGGTTGCATGAACCTATTCACAATCATATGTGGAACTCGTTTTTTATAAAACTGATAATGGATATACCATTACATTTTAAATATGAAACGCGGAGTTTCATTATGAAATAAGTTCTAGTATGATACTCGGATCTGACTGTACCGATGTATTTACAACCCTGATTTCGGAGGGCATTAAATCTTAATTGCATACAGTACCTGGTCACCTGCATGTATTTATTTGGTATACTGATTGACATGCAGTCATTTGATTGAACTTAATTATTGGATAACTTGATTGATGTATGATTGAGGGGATTATCTTACTAAGCTAGTTAGCTTATACCCCGTAGGCTTCTTTCGTAGGTAGAGTTATTTATAGAGTCGTGCCATCGCATGCCCGAGGTTAATGGTTCATCAGGGGGTCGGTGTGGGAGCAGGACATGTTCAGAGTGTTCACATGATTGTTATCTAGATTATAGACTTGAATATATGATAAACTGATATTAGTTTGAGTTAAAAGTTTTAAAAACTTTATATATGTAAATTCTTATATAAATGGATTATGTGTTGTGTTTCTATATTTTATTATTATTATCATGAAATGATATTATTTATGTTTGCGCAACTCTTGGTTGTTAGTTATAACTGTAGCCTTATGTATCGTATAAAGAGTCGTTAATTGTAAGAGAATTCAATCTATAATTCTTTGTACGGTATACAGTGACTACCATGATTAGCCCCCTCAAGTCATGACACATATACTATATGAGTATTCCTACATATATTATACACAAAATACTAATCATCCATACATATATAATACACACACATACATATGTACAAGAATACATGTATAGAGAAAAAAATACATAGTATATGTACTACTATTTATACTTATATACAGATACCATATATGCTCACTCCTAAATAGATATGTATATATATAAATAAAGATACATATCTAATACATATATATATACAAATAAATAAAATACATAATACATATGTATATATCTATTCATTCATATATATATGTACATGTAAATAAATAAATCAATAAAATACTTAGTATATACATAGGATTGAATACATGTATGTATAAAATAATTAATTAACCTATTTAAATCCTTTTTGTTTTTCCTCTTCTTCTTCTTCTTCTTTGTTTTACTTGGTTTCCCTTCTTCTTTTTCTTTGTTTCGGCTTTTGGTTTGCTTTTTTTTTCTTTTTTCTCTAGTTTTGGTTTCAATTTCCATATGTGTGCAAAAAAAATTCAACAAGAAAGGGATTAAAAGTAAAAGAAAAAGAAGAAAAAAAATCATCTACTCAAATCTCGTCATTAATTTGAATATGACCCTTACTTTAAGTACTTTATCCTTTGCCTTTTAATTACATGACACTTGTAATTTGAAATTAAGCACATGAATTGCTGTACATGTAGCTGGAAAATCACGTGGAGCAGGAGGAAAATAAAAGGAAGAAAAGAAAAGAAAGAAAAAGGAAAATAAAAATAAATATATGTAATTTTTTCAAGCATAAAAATAATAAAAATAACATTTATAAATAAATTTTGGAATTTTATGAGAATTTATTAATTTAATTAATACCCTTTACGTTGATAATAATTACGAATTATTTCAACATTTTCGTTAAAAGTTTTACGCAATTTAATCGATAATTACAATCGATTATGGTTATATTACTATTAAGTTATATTTATTCATTTTATGAGCTTAAAGTTATAATTTTAGGGTTTTAGTTAAGTTCAAGTTCAATTTTAGGTATTTTCACGTACATCAGATCTAGAGTTTTTTGTATGCAATTTAGGTTTCGATCGAATTTTTAAGGTTTTTATTATTTATAATAGATTCAAATTGATAATTTATTAAATTTTTATCTTACTCGGCTTTAATGATTTATGAAGTCATCTACAGTATTAAGATTCAATTCTACTTTTAAATAGCTAAATTTATGGGGTTTACAACCTTAGTATAAAATCCTCGACGATAAAGAAACTTATTCATTTCTACATCTAAAAACACTTTGAAAATTTTGGAAAACTCTCTCTAAGAATTATACATGCAAAGAGGGATTTATGAAAGATTGAGTAAGGATTTGATGGTCAAAGCATTAAATTTAGGAAAATATACAAAATTTATGCATAAATTAAGCTTAGGAGCGTATGGCCAACTAAGGAGTTGTTGGAGACTAACTACCACCACCAAGTGATAAAGCCACTAGTACCTAGCTTTATCGAGAAAGAGGTGGCCAAAGTATCTAGTTCTAGTGAGGTCATTTTTTCATTCGATTTTTCAAAAAATTAGTAAAAATATAACAAATTTATTCCTACATATTTCATGTACAAAATCTAGAAAAAAAATATTATTTTGTAAAAATTAAGTAGTTATAATATATATCCTTATGAAATCATCAAAATTAAACAATTTTTAATATTGAAATAAATTAGTCAAATGACGTAGTTCGAACCCCAAATTTTTTTTATAAACTACCCTATATTCATGATGAATTGCTACGAAGAGTTTTCCCATAGAAATATTTTCTATATTTTTATTTGATTTTTGAGTCTAAAATCATGTTTAAAATAGTGAGTTTTAGTCAAAATCAATATATTTTCCTAAAGGACCTTACTTCAATTTTGTACTCAATCATTTAGAGGAGTACTTATGACATGCTAAATCTATGGAATTGAGTTTTAAAATAAAAGGTTTTGACAAGTTAAGATTTTGTCCTTATAAGCTTAAGTTTAATAAGTTATGATTTGATAAATTTTGGGAAATGATGAATTAGGACATGATATTTGTGAAATTGGAAAGTGATAGCTAAGGGTGGATGAATGGAGTATTATTTGTTGTTGTGCCCATTTGGAATTAAAGGGAAAGTGCATAAATTTTTTAGTTATAGCAAACCAAGTATAAATAAAGGCAAATTTCGAAGATTGTAAGGCCAAGACCATAATAAAGACTATACCCAAAGGCAGAGTCAAAGGCGACTTTAAAAGTAAAGTATGAACATAAGGGATTCTACAAGCTAAATTAGAGGATAATTTTTAAAGATTTTCAGGGTAGCTAAAATCAAAGGAGAAATCCAATGTTTTATGAAACTTAAGAAACTACTTAAGAAATCCTAACACATAAGTGAACCTATAAAACTAGTATCAAAATTACTAAAAACATATAAAATGCATTAACTACTACTAATCTAAGGATCGGATACGAATTGAATCTAATTTATTAGGTTACAGTACTATATCAAAGTACTTCAAGACTTAGGAGTTCTTTCTATTGTGATTGTAATGTAGTTGAATGTGCACATGCCTCATGTATGATTGTTTACTTGAATTGTGGATTTAGAGTACTACATTACATGATTATACTTGATTTGCTTTGTCTTATTAATTGGTTGATCACTCCTAATTGGATTTAACCAAAGACTTACCCTTATACTAATTGAACATACATAACAACCCATTAGAAGAACGATTAGGTATATTAGACTAAATACTGACCCCTTTGATGAGAATAGCTAAAATAATTTTTTCTCAATCCTTAATCGAACTAAATGACAGGAGAAAAGGTCAAAGCAAGAGTGAGGGCCATAGTTTGAAGGAGGTTATAGGAGGAGTGTATTCTTCATTGAATAAGTTTAGATTTGGTCTGATTTGTGTCTCATTAAAACTTTTTAATCCGAATTAGAGCAAATACAATTTTTTTATCCTCACAATGGCTTAGATAACGTTATATGATGTCTCATTGAGTTATTTGCATTGCATTAGATTAAAATGTAATGTTTGAAAACCATGTATGTGCTTATTGTACTCTTTTGTCTCCATCTCACTTACTAAGCTAATTATGTCACATCCTTATAGATTTCTTTTGTAGGTTAACTAAGGATTAAGGATGTCACACTATAACTACCCTTAGGATAGGCGTACCTTATATTAGGAGAGTAAGGAAAATTGATGACCTATACAAGACCCTGACTTTTATTTAGGCTATCTTTTATCTTTTGTGGAAACTAACTTAGATATCATGAGGATGCCCACTAGTTTTCGACTTCGTTTTACATAAACATCAAAACTAGTAGCTTTTGTAAACTTTTCATGAATATTGGAACTTTTCATGTACAACTATTTACGTAAATGCTAGTATTCTATTAATTTGTAAACTATAGGTGATCTTGAGTGGATATTTTGAATTACTTTACCATAGGTTTTGCTAATACCAAGTACAAAATTGGATGCTTCAAAGTGGTTGAGACGAATGTGTCTAGTGTAGACTAAGTTTATGGTAGTAGCTATAAAGCCAGCTTCTATCTTAAAATACTTCATATAGCAGGACTGTTACGACTACAATTATACAAGTAGATTAAATTGCTTAACTTGGCTCGGTTCACTTTAGCCTACTGGTTAAATGGGCTAAAATCATTTGATTCACTTTTAAATGGGTAAAAAAATCTTGGTCTTAACTTGTTTAAAAAGTGAGTTAAATAGGTTAGTTCGTAGGCTAAAGGTATAAATTTATTAAACAGATCGATTTAAACTGTCACACTTTCGCCCTTAGGTTGAAGGAGCTAGGCTTATTTGGCCTATTTTTAAATAGGTCAAGAAACATTAGCTGAAACCCGTTAAAAAAAGGGTTAAATAGGCCAATCCGTGAGCCAAAACCTACTTGCACACATCTAGTTAGGACTTCTCCACTTTAGGGAATGACAATGCACTTATGATGCATTGTTCTTGAATTAAATACATTGAAGTATTAAAAAAAATCCTTAGAAATATTTGGGAGAATTGCAAATACATTTTCTAAATTATTAATCAAGTATAAACAAATTTAATTTTTTTTTTCAATAAATACAATAGACAGTGGAAACTCAAACCCAATCAATCCTATTAGAAGACTAATGTCCATACTACTACATTATAAGAGTCTTGGTAATTTCTTAAACTTTAAATGTATGATTTCACCATCCTATAATTTGTAAAGTTTATCCAAAAAACACTTAAATAGTATCCATAACTTAAAACGGTTGCTAAAATGGTCATAATATGCGATAGTTTTGAGATTTAGCAATGGTTTGAAATGTATGTGTACGTTTTTTTATACTTATAGATAGATAAAATCACACTCTAAAAATTCCTTTGGAGGTGAGTTGACGATTTGTTCAATATATGTATAATTAGTATTTCATTGTGCATTTATATAATATGGTATTGAAAAATTGCATTTCAACGGAAAAAGAGCTATATAAAAGATAATTTCCGAACAGAATATTTTCAGTATGATGAGAAAGAAATTCTAATATCAATACTTTCCATGATTTGACAAAAGAAAGATTTTACAATTAAAACTTTCTAACTTCTGATTGTATATAAATGTATATTAAGAAAACAGAGGGTTGGTTTAAATTAAAGAGCCAATTAATGCTCTAAGATTTTCACGTTGAAAAGATTCTGCATTTAATAACTTAAGGATTTTATTTCATTGGAGGAAATTGTATCACACTCTTTATAGTTGCTTTTTTTATTCATGTATTGAAACCAACCTAGCTATGCTTAGCATATAAAGAGCACAATTTGAGACATCTTGTCCTCACATCATAGTTTTTATCGATTGTAACAGAAAAACGTTATGCTTAGCATATAAAGAGCACGATTGGAGGCATCTTGTCCTTAAATCATAGTTTTTATCGATTGTTACAGAACGATCCTGTTTGAACTTTGAACATTCTCTTCCCTACACACACACACACACAATCTACACAATGAGAAAAGTCTCATCCATCCTCGTATTTTTTCTACTCATGCTCGCAATTTCAGTCTCAGGTTCTTTCTATGTCCTTTCTTTATCTTTCAACATACATAATATATGTTCTCTATCATCTTTATAACATACGGTAATATAACTTAATTTATTTCATATATACCTAACATCTTTATGCTTTGACATCTCTAGATCCTTAAACAGAAAAAAAAATAATAATAATACTGTATTCAAACTTCTTTATGGGATGTTTGCACTTGATTTTATCCATACTTCGGCTTTATTTTTTTATTTTTTTATTATTATGTTATCTCAGAGCAAAGTGAAATAGAATCTAGAAGACAGAAAGTTAAATACATGTGAAACAGATATAAAGAGATGTGTTTACAATTTACCGTGTTTCGTGTTTTTCTAAGACATCACAATGTTTTTGTATGAAATCGTCATATGGCAGGTCAGTCAACTCATTGCACGGACATTTATGCTGTGAAGGAACCGACTCAATGTACACCTGATTATTGCTTACTACTTTGCCAGGTGATGCGCTATGTGACACTGTTCTCGTCTCGATGCAGGGGACCTCATGCCTGTGAATGTAACAGCGGCTGCGATCATCCTTGTCCATGTATAAAATAGATATAATATATCATAGGGATAAGTATACTCGACCTCTTTAGTATTATTCGACTTAAATAAAGGCCGCTATATATTGAACTGAGTAATTAGGCGTTTTTATTTTTCGGCTGAATATATTTGAGTTGTATATGTCTTCGTTGAGTCTTTTAAGTCCTTATATATTTGTACTAAATAAGATTTTTTTTATTGGCTTTTTTACATTTTCTAAGATCATCATTTACGGCTTGAACGGATTATCTCAAAATATGCAAATATAGGAAATCTCGAATAAAAATCCAATCTAGGGAATATAAGTTTGTAATAAGACTAGCCAATATTTATCCTAAAACAATATAAAAAAAAGAAATAATTATTGAATATCATATTGCACATGATTGATGATTTAAGAAAGGAAAAAAAAAATATTGTACATAAAAAATATTGAATATGCATAAAAAGAGAAATAAATATACAACTTTAATATTATATTTTATCTATATCTATCTATTATTATTGAGCAAAAATCATTCAACTCCACTGATATACACTATGCTTTAAACAACAACAAACACATTCAATAAACTTAACTTTTCCTGAACCACCTGTTTTTCACATGACAATTTTTCAAGTTCATCCTACGGTGAGGTAGACTATTAAACCATCGAAAGCCATTCTTCTGCATCAACAAAGGAATGCCAACGCCTCGATCATGCTCTTCCTTCACTAATCCTAGAATCTTGTGATACCATAAGAACGATGTTGAGAGTAAGTTGTTTATTTGTGATTTGACTGCACAAAAGAATATTATGCTGCTAAGATGTAAAGAGAAACCGTGGCACTCGGTGTAAAAATAAGGATTTTGGTTGGAGAATAAAAGTGAGTATAGAAATTTTATAGAACTCTCATTTTTAATTTTACCCTCCCTTTAAAGTGAATATATGCATATATAATTCACAATTCATTACGGTTAAGGAATTTGTTGCGTAGTTTAAGGAATTATATGAAGGACAAAACTGTAAAATCTCCTTATCATTCAAGGAAATTGTTGCATACTTTATGCAATTATATGCTTAAACTCAGGAAGGACAGAGGAGAGAGCAATTGAGTATCACTCAAAAGAAATTTACCTTACTCCCACACTTAGTATAATTTGGCAAATACACCCTCATTATATTAATTGGTAGTAAATATAAGAGTTAAAAAAATTGAAAAAATCTCTTGCATTAAAGGATTTAATTATAATTTAAATATGAGTGGTTACTTAAACTTTTTAAGTTTTAATAATATAGATATTTCTCCTCTTTTTTGCCACATTACTTTTCACTTTACACAACTAATAGCGCCATGGCCATGTGGCCCACATCCCTAATTCCACAAAACAAGACACAGCCACCATATTGATTTCCACTAATTATCCCTAATAACTATAGATTTTTCTATGGTTCATCCTTATTTTTTACGAAACCAAATTATACTCACAACTTAAAATATTTAGTGTTGATACATGATTCTCACCCAATCTAAGACTCACAGACATAATGCGAGCGAGCAATGAGCTTTACAACCTGTATGACAAACTTTTCTCCATGCTGCAACCTCTCTAGTGAGCCCACAACTTGCATTTAAGCCAATTGGCACCTATTAACCCCCGGTGTCCCAACTCTCCTCTTGTCTTTAGTGCCAGCCGTTGGCTACAGTCCATTAATGGCCATCTGATATCCATAGTACTGTTAGTACACTCAATGGCCACTACGGTGTCACAGCTCTGGCCTATGGATCCGGTGGCCAGACCAGTCATGGCCAATTGCCCTTAGAGTTGCTTTGTCTCCATTGACACACATGCTATTTGCTGGTAGCTTAAGTTCACCTATTTTATAGCCAGGATGACCTACATTACCTTTAGGCTGACTTACCTACATTATGTCCAAGTCAAAATGGGATTGTTCTGCATAGTCTTATGTGTCTTTTCAGCTTGTTTCCTACTTCTCATACGATGACTCAAACCACGAGCACATTACTATATAAAAACCCTACGTGGTTATAGATTAGAACATACTTATTTAGTAGATATGATTAGTCTACTCAAAGATCATCACAATTAACATGTATGTATATATAAAAAATATAATACATTATAGTTTTATCATTTATGTGAATCTTGGTTTGTTTCTAAGAAATGCATCATTTGAATAAGAATTGTAATTATATTTGAAATATCAATGCCAAGAGTTGTGTTATTTTTTTGTAAATCTAGAAATTGCATCTATTAGATTAAAAAAAAATTATATCTTTAAAAAATAGATTTATTTAAAAAAAAAAAAAAGAAGATAGAAAGGAAATAGCTCCAAAATTATCTAAATTGGTTCATATGCCTAGGAAATTAAATTGCAAGTACAAAAGCACAGTTTTTTATTTTGGGTTGGCCTTTTTGAATTAAAAGGGTAACCTTAGCTCCTTAGCTAAGTCCAAATAGATACAAAGTTAGTCATATATATGGCAAATCTTATAAAGTATACACTTTGACTTTTAAAAGATGCTTATATATTTAACTAGATGTACTTATCTACTTGGGAAGGTGCTTAATTAAGATGATGCGAATTCAAAAAGATACATTTGAGGATATGATACACCTAAAATTTCCTATAATATCTTGGTGTTATCCCCCATAAATCAATGATGAGGCTCCTAGGTATGAGGACCTTCACTGTCATACTCAATTCTCTACCATTCTTTCAATAGAATCTAAGTTGAGTGTTAGAATGCTGACGACAAACCCTACTCCAGCATGTTTTTATAGGTATCCTAATTAAGAGCCAAGCCATAATGCCCAAAAATCAAGCCTAATGAACTAATTTGAATCCCCAATTAATCCTCCAACGACAGTTTCCTTGATTTTTATTTTACATAACAACATTTATAGGTTTTAATTACAAAATAATTAGAGTAAGGCTATTATTATAGATATACCTTATAAAATAATTTATATCAAATTAATTTATGATTCTACTTATTCCTAGCCAGTCTTTCCATTATCACATTAATGCACTTATATGTAAAGAGATATATTGTAAACTCTGTAAATTTAGCTATTTAAGAATAAAATTGAATTCTAGAACTGTACATAATCTTGTAAGTAGATAAGGCTAAATACGATAAAAATTTTATTAAATTATGAAATTGAATATATTATATGCAATAAAAACCCTAAAAATTCAATCGAAACCTAAATTGTATACTAAAATCTTAAACTCTATGTACGTGTAAATATCTTAAAATGAACTTAAAGTTGACAAAAACTCTAAAACTATAATTTTAAGTATATAAAATGAATAATTATAATCTAATAGTAATAAAACCCTAATCGAATACAATTATCGATCAATATGCATAATTGCGTAAAATTATTAACGAATGCATCAAGATAGTTTTTAAATATTATAAATGCAATGGATAACAATTTAATTAATTAATTTTATAAAAATTTCAAATATGACTTCATCATTATTATTAAACTCATAATTTTATAATTTTACATTTGGAATATTGATTTTAATTATTTCTTTTCTTTTCTTTTTCCTTTTTCTTTTCCCTTTTCCCTTCCTAACTTTTTTCCCCCTTCTCTACGTGTTTACCTTCTTACTATATGGTTGAGCAGCCCATGTACTAAGAAAAGAAATACTTGGTTGAGATGAATTGAAATCAGATAAGACCTAATCATCTATAGTATCTTCTATCATAATCATTTGCTTTGTTTTTTTTTTTTTTTTTACTTTTAACTTTTGACTTTTCTACTTTTATTCTCTTCTATGGTTACTGTCTTCTTCTCTTGTCAATTTTTTTTAGTTATCTAAATTCAACTAAACACAATTTTTTTTTGTTTTTGCAAAATCGTAAACCACTTTCCCTTTTGGTTATTTCCTTTTCTTTCAATTCTACTAAGGGAAGTAAATCAAGAAGAAGAAGAAGAAAGAGATTTACTATCTTTTATTCATTAAATTACTAAGAGGAATAGGTAAGTAATATGCATATTATAATTATTTTGTAATAATCATTTATATGCATTCTTTTTTATACATATATTTTGTGAAATTTTTATGTATTATAAAGTTATGTAATGGGTTTATATGTAAAATTAGTATTTCTTTATGATATGTGTTCATATATGTATAAATACTTAAGTATATTCATGTATAGATACATGTTATATTTGATTCTACAATTGTTTGATATAAAAGTACTTGGATACATGTATATATATGCATATATAATAGTATATATATTATGTATTTTCACTAGATATATATATGTATAGACATAGCTATATATGTATGTATGTATAAAATATAAAACACAAGTATAATATGTAAATATATATAGTTATCATGTATATATGTATATACATATAGCTTATGTAATATATTTAGGATATATTATTTAATTACATAAGTATATATATACATATAAAAATACGTATATTAATAGTATAATATATATATAGAAATACGGGTATACCTAAATAGTACATATATAATATACTATAATGCTAAATTAATAAATAAGATAAGATAGTATATATAAATGTACATGCCACAAGTTTCAAAAGAAATACGAAGATAATTAATTTACCAAATTTAATAAAATATAATTATACATATATTACGTAAAAATACAAAATAGGAAAAATATTGAAAATATAAAAATTTTGAAAATGACACGTGGCACTTATTCATGTTGTCATGTCAGCATATAATTAATTTTAACTAAAAATTGTAATTAAAAATAAGAATAAAAGAATTAATTATTTAGGAAATTATTAAAATAGTTAAAAATGAAATAAACAAGTTTTAAACCTTAAAAATAGTGAAATATGCAAATTATGATGAAATGAATTAAAAAATAAGAAAATTATAAAATATAAATATTAGATATTTATTGACTCATAAATAGATAAAGAAAAGCTTAAAATAGTAAATTATAATTATTTGAGTCCAAATGGTAAAATTCATAATATTTTATATCATAATGGAAAATACGGGTTATAACGTCTAAAACGGACCTCGTTACGAAAAAGTACATCCAAAAACAGTAAAAATGAACTATAAGTATATAAAAATCAAAGTTAAGTTGAAAAGTTACATACAATTAAAAATTTAAAATAAATCGAGAAAGTGTAAGTAAAATATTTAAGTTAAATTATATTTATACCATACTTGAGTTATAGTAGAAAATTAGGTAAATAGTGATAGATATTTAGTTAACTAGAAAACTTAGTTTTTCATAATACTCATAAGCTTTATTATCTTTTAGGTATCCAATTATAAAAAACTAGAAATCCCAAAGAATTGAAAAGTGAGCATTAATCCAGGTGAATGAGTTCTTATAATCTTCTATCTACTTACTATTTATTATTTGTATACTACTTATTGGTTGATATTGATTGTTTATTGAATGACTAATTGCTTTGTATGCTATCATCCATATGATCACTTTCTTAAATTGGTAAATATAACTATTTGACTAAAATAACTAATTATATTTATCGTATGTTTATAATTCAATTGGTATATTGATGAAGAGTGCCAGCTTTGCAAATTTTTGAGAAAAAGTATTTTTGGAAAATGTTTTTCCAATCTTTAATATATTTTGTATGATTTTTATGAGGGCTTATAGTGCCCATGAATGATATTTTTATTTTTAAAGCAAAACTAGCTTAGCATCTCCAATTGACTGCAAGAGGACTTGTATAATTGTGTCCATAAGGTCTTAAATATATTTTAATAGCAATAGGACTCGCTTTGTGTGCCTGAAAAGCCTTGGATGTATTTTATTAGCATGAGTCCTAATAATGTTTGATAACTTACTTAAAATATGTATAGTTGATTTAGAAACAATTTATATAAAAAATATTTATACGATATGATTATGTATAATATGGTATTTTTTAAAAATTATTAAGTTATTTTACCTTATTTTAGCATTTAGTATGGAATACCGACTCTCTACAGTTCTAGTGAATTGTAGAATATCGGATATCTATAATCATTTATATTTTATAGTATATTAATTAATTAAAAATCGAAAACATTAGTAATTAATTGTTTAGAGTTTTGCAATCTTTAACTTGTAAAGCAGTTTTCGTATCATAACTACACACATGATATGAAAATTTTAGACGATCCTACTAAATCCTCCTTAAGATCATGACATATATATAACTTAAATAAGGAGAACTACACCACAAGATATCAACGTTTAGAGATAAATTCAAATAAAATACAAATAAGGAATTAATTTTTCAAGAAGTGATTAAAATTAAGTATTACCATTGTAACACCATTAATATTAGATGATGTGGTCATTCTTTAGTACGTGGAGTTAATAAAGCACATACATGGTAAACATGCAACTCTAACATAGAAAAAATTAATAAAATATGAAAAATTAAAAATTAAAAATCTAAAAAATTTAAAGGCATATACTTTAATATGTATAGTATATATATATAATAAGTAAAAAATATATAATATATAATTACATAATTAATTAAAAATCAATAAAATATAAAAGAAAAAAACTAAAAGATATAAAACATTTGTCCCCTAACCTTATAGCGGTCGATTCAATTAAGAAATATTGATGGATCATGGCCTACTCATAAAAGTGAAAGCTTTAGTTTTGTATTTATTTATTTTTATAGTTTTATGCACCTTGACATGAAAATTATGAGAGTTTTACGATGTCATTTTTTATTTTAACACATCGATTTAATTTTTTATCTCATCATTTGGTTACATTTTATTATTTTTAAACGGTAGGTTTTACTATTTATTGAATAACTCGGATTTAAAATACTATAAACTTAGGGTAAGGTGAAAGTTAGATTAATTTCGTATAAAATAAGGCGAGATCATAAAATATTCGAAGAATTGGTGGATTTTCTCTCTACTGATTCGTCTCCGTCGCCTTGCATCCATCAAAGCCTCATCTCTGGATCCCTATTTCTTACGGCTACATATCCCATCCTTCAACTAGCCATTCTTCTCTTGTCCCTGTTACAGCTGTTTTTCTCCATCAAATGCCTCCCAAACCAACCAAGATCCAAGCCCCACCGCAGCAATACCACTGTCGCCACTGCCCGAACAACCTCCACCAATCACCACTTCCTCCATCTCCTCGAATCCCACAAAACCCCATCTCCCTCTTTCCTAAAAGCCCTCCTCTCCGAATCCCAAACCCAAATCTCCCTCTCCCCAAAGGACCCATCACCACGTCTCCTCAGAGCCCTAGCCCTAGATCACCTGGGTCATAAGGCCTCCGCCCTTAGGGCTCTGGACTCAGCCCTCTTGATGCCGCGCGTGAAGTTTCTGTCCCGAGAGGAACGCGCGAGTGCACTTTTTAAGAGGGCCGAGTTGAAGCTGGCGATGAATCGGAGGCGGAGAGTTGACTCGGCGGTGGATGATTTGAAGGATTGTGTTGGACTGAGTTGAGATATGGACGATTTGAGGGTCAGAGGGTTGTGTTTGTTGGGGGAGTGTTATGAGATGAAGGGTTTGTGGGATGAGGCCAGGGGCGTGTTTAAGGATGCATTGCGGGTTGAGCCAGAGTGTGATGCGGCTCGTGGTGCGTTCGAGAGGTTGCGTAGTTTTGGGACCATGGAAGCAGGGGGGCGTGCATTTCAATTAATAGCTTACTAGTCCCGGGTCGTGTTATCATGGATTACAAGGTGTCATGGAACTTGCACATGTAAGATCAACCCTACGAAGGTTTGTCAAAGGCCAACTTTTTTTGTGTTATCAAATTGTGTTTGTATCTGATAGAGAAATGACAGTCCTATTGAGCCTTTGACAGGGGTTAGATAGTTAGCATCTGGGTTGTACATTGGAAAGCTTGCCCTTCGGTTCATGTTCTCAAGCGAACCAGCAGGAAATTCGAGATCGCTGGGGTTGTCAAAGTGAATAGAATTGAGAATAGGTACGTGAAGATTGCAGGCAAAGCTTGTTTGATGATCTATTCTTTGTAAATTAGATATGTGAGCAAAAGGAGATTTTGCAGCATTAACAACAATGGCTGTTCATGAAGTTATACATTTGGCTGTTGGCAAAAGTAATGAGATTTGGAACCCAATCTGTAAGTGATGCGAGCTTGGTAAGTTACGGGCGGATAGTTCATACTCGTAAGGAGAAGAAACTACTGAATTACATTGCCATCTCACCTATAGATAGGACTTGCATGCCAAGAGATGGAGTAGTGAATTTAAGATGCCTAATATATAATATATCTGTAGTTCACCATGAGAATTCAGTCTTTGAAGCCAATCCTTTGTTGAAGTACTTTAGAGATTTTGATGAAGGTTGTAGATATGTGGTATTTGGTATCTGGAGAGTTTGTCAAAAGATTGGTTTCAACAATCTTTCTTCACTTTGCGAACTACAGATTTAGTAGACGTTCTAAATATTGCTTTCTTGTTATACAACATTTATCCTCCTTTACGTATATTATCAATCCATGAACTTTTCAAGCTCAAATTCACTTTCTGATTGGCTTCTACTTGGAAATGCTTTCTAAATAAATGCCACAAGATGATGGCTTCAGACACTTGCACAAGCGCTGTCCTTCTACGATGCCAACTAAGGAAGGGGTCGGAATGGATTTTGTTAAAATTGAACTCTTCCCACCTCCTTAAAAACCCTATAGTTTTATTATTATTATTATTATTATAAATCATGACTCATCTCGATATGGAATTATAATATTATTATTATTATAAATCGTGACTCACCTCGATATGGAATTATGATGCTCAAAACCCGACCTACCTCGCCCAATCCGTTTACTTGCCGGCTGCTATCTTCTTCTTCCTCTTTCTTTTTTGTTTTCTCCGATAAATAAGACTAATATATTACTTTATTATTCAGTTAAACATAACAAATATATATATATATATATGTCATTATTGAACTAGTAGCAAAATACCGTATCTATAAAAAGAATATCATTATTGAACTAATAGGAGTTAGAAATTCAACCTGCTTGAGCATTATTAAACTATAATCTATTGCACTAGCTGTACACCCAATTTATCATTATTGAACTAGTTAATTGAGTGATATATTCAACCTCCTGAAGCATAATTCAAGGAATTCCCATAATATTCAATCAATCAGAGGACGCTTATTTGAAATTACTCAAAATCTTACAATGTCCCATGATCCAATAATTTCTAAATGCCTAAAGTAGGCATTTACGACCACAAAACTGTGTATGATAGATAAATATCTAAAAAACACCAAAAGCACCAATTTTCAAGCATATGTTAAACTTTACAGCGTGATTGGTCTTTGAAGGAAAGGGGGAAAAAAGAAGAAGCAAGGAATAGGCTTAATAACAAGATTTCCTAGTATATACATCAGTCTTATGCCAAAATTAGAAAAATAAGTTAAACTTTGAAGCAAGGTCTCTTGCATATCAAACTAAAAACTCAAACTTTTTCTTACCATTCTTCCTTCTAGCATGTTTACACAAGCAAACATTCAACCAATACACAAAACAAATATTAATAACATAAAAACAAAACTTCCCATTTTATGGTCTATCATTCTATATGATGTTAGAGAAGGTGACACTGTGTATAAAAAAAAATAGAAGAAATAGGGGATATAGTTTGTTAAATTACGCAACACTATTTAATAACACTATATAAAAATAAATCCCAATATACAATATCATTTCGTTATTAAACTTTTCCCTAGAACATCAATGAAAGTCATATCAAAGCATTGAATTCTCAAGATTATAATTATATAAATAGCATGTTTCTTGAAGGAAAAAGAGAAAATTTTATTACATATCCAACTCATATTTCATCCTCTTCCTCAACCATCTCCGTACCTACAAAGAGAATAAAACAAAATTATATTAAATACATTAGACAATATGCAATTGAAGCTTTATTTATGAATAAAAAGTGTCAAAACATTACCCATTTCTTCATTGGATAACCAGCTTAAACTACACATTAATGCTTCAATTAAATTTGCAATAAGTCGATTTCTATGTAAGCTAATAATTCATCCACCTACATTGAATGCAGATTCAAAAGTAATAGTAGATACTAGAATAGCTAATATATCCCTGACAATTGCTTGCAATGTAGGACATTTGATTTTGTTCGATTTCATTCGATTTCTACTAGTTAAGGATATCGAAATAGTCATTCAAGGCAACACTAGCTCTTTTGAACAATGGTATTGCTCTAACTTTACTACTTAGCTATTAATTTAACAATGCTCAATTATTGCAATTACATTTATTCTCCTATAAAATCACTAGAAACACCATAGCTGCTATTTGAAGTAACATAAATAAAACTACTGCCTATAGTCTTATGGTGATGAGATTTAGTCTAAACTAATATTCTTGAAGCAATTCATAGCTTGTTTTTATCACATTTTCTATCTTTATAGGTGCATTCACTCCATAAACATTAGCAAACACAAAGCCCACAATCTTCATCTTAAGCCTCAGATCTAAAATAGCATACACAACTATGATAACATGAACATCACCCTAAAATTGCTCAAACTTTTCAATTATCTTAAAGGCAGTTACACTAATATTAATATCCAATAAATCCTTTGACTCAATTAGTGTCTCCCTAATTTCATACACCTTTTCAAAATAATAATTTGCAATTAAATATCAAGTACTAGAAAATATTTTGGTTGCCTTATAAAAAATTACTAGTTTCTTGCAAACTTCCTCAGCTAATTCCCAATCATCATCTATTGGAATACTTTTGTAGTTTTTATCCATACACTGTGTAAGCACTATTTTTTTCTTCCTATATTTTTATAATTTCTTTTAAAATAAAGGAAAAGGGTCCTAATTCAAAAATGAAAAAAAAAAGGAAAAAAGAAAATTTAGAAAAAATAAAGAAAAATACCAAAAATACAAGAAATAAGAAAAGAATAAAAACTAATAGAAATAGTTTTCTTTTTTAGTGCCAACAATAGGAAATATGAGTTGTTTTTCTTATAGTTAAGCTTAGTTTCCTTTTATTAATTATAATTTATTTGCAATAAATGTTAGGTATAAGCTTATAGCACATTTGATACAACACTCGGTTTTGCATTTGGTAATGCGATAAAGGTTGCAAGTTCAAATCCCCTCATGCGCATTAGGTGCATTTTGTTTTTGTTTCTTGCTCTAGGTATGTATTGTGCTCCTATTTGATGTATGTTGTCCAATTGATACATGGCTATTAGCTATTAGGCCACTTGGCAAGTGTGGTGCCTAAGTGGCCATGAAAGCTTAAAAAGCCAACACTTGCCATTGTCAAACCTCTTAATTCGAATCCATTTTTCACTCATTTTTTGTCAAAATCTAATGTAATTTTTTGCCTGTTTCGATTCTCCACAAGGCTTACTTTTATTGGAACCCAAAATCTAATCTTCATTCATCCACTATAGTGGCTAAATCCAAGTCTAAATATTGAAAAAAAAAAAAATCATCTCTACAATTGGAGCTCTGTGTTGACTTTCATAATAATGTTAGTTTTTGAAGCTTCCAATTGTCACATTTAGTAAGTTTAAGCTCCTATAAACATGTTTTGACTACCAATTGCATAAGATCTCCATTGGAATTAGGTATTCAATGTAGTCAAAATTGTGTGCATTTAAGCTCAGTATATTGGTGTTTGATCACTTTCATTCTTATATTTGAGCTCCAACATTATAAATTGGAGCTTGAATAGGCTTTCTAAGCATCAAACACAATTGAGAAAAATGAAAAATCCCCCATTCAAGCTAAATCGCAACTTTCTCTCTCTTTAGCTCGCCACTCTCATACAGTGGTTGTTGATTGAAACCACTATTGCAAATGAGTTTCCCATAACCCTAGATCTCCATTCCACTTACTCTCTCCCTTAGCTGTGCCTCCTATCTACACTACCATGCTACAAAACCCTAACCCTAACTGTAGTTGCCTTGTTGAAATACCATTGTACATTATTTTTTGGTCAAAATTAATGCTATAGTTGAATTCATGGCATCTTAAAACCTACGACTAAATTCCTCTTTCATCCTTAGCCACTACAACAAGCATTGGCTACCACTACTATTAGCTACTACATCCAAACCACCATTAAATTACCTCTTTTAGTTGCACTGTTTTCCCTCTACCCCCATTCCCAAATATAATTTGCACAAATCTGATTTCCCTACTCATTTAGAGGCCGAGAAACCATTGTGTGAAGCTCCTTAAGTAGTTGTTGTCTTCTCCAGTTGGACACGTACACTATACTATACGTGACAAGTCAATTGATTAGATTTTGACTCGAAAACCTATGCTTTGACCTACATCCACTAGCAACAGGTCTTGCCCTATTTTGTTTTATTCATTTACTTTTTTTTTCTTTTCTTATTTATTTCATAAAAAAAAATAAAAAACAAAGAGAGAGAAAAAATTTAATTTTATATATTTTTCCTTTTATTTAAATTGTTGTCATATCCATTTTTCTTTTCACTAAATTTTACCTTATTTTAACAAATAAAAGCATTTTAACATTTAGAAAAGGATAATTTTTTCAAATTATAATTTATTCTAAGATTTTTTTGTGTGTTTTTCTTTCATTTCTCACTTATGTAAATTTTATTTTTTAAAAATTAAAAAAAAAATCAAATAATAGACCCTTTTGAAATTTAGGGCTCTTTTCTTTAGAATTCTCCAAAATAAATATTCAAACTTAGGAACCTTTTAGAACTTCCCTTAGAATTAAACAAAGGATAAACATGTAAACCTAGCTATCTTTTCTAAACTAAAATAAACCCAACAAACTAAAATTTTATGGAAAAAGAACAAATTATAGAAAGTTTGAGACCGAGTAGCAGGTACATAGATACTTGTAAACAATTGCGGAATTACTTAAAATAGTAAATTTTTTTATTTTCCTTTTTGTATATAGATTAATTTCTTATTTTTTTCTCCTTTTTTGTAAATAAAATTAATTTTCCTACTCATAGGTTTGAATTATTCTTTTAAAGTAAAAAAGGTATCTTGAAAAATAAATCTAAACTTAGAAGGATTAAAGTGAAATCCATTTAGGATTTAATAGGTTAGTCTCTAAATTCAAAATCTCTCTTTAAAAAAAAAAATCATTTTTAAAAGTTATTTTCTCATATGATCAATAGCTAAGTTAGAATGAATACACCTAATTGGTTCTAATTTAACTTTTTCTTGACTTCAGTCGAGTGATAACTTCAAAAGGTTTTTCTTTTCTTTTTTTTTTTCTTTAGATTAAAAAGAAAACCAGAATTTTCTTTAGTCCTTAGTCGAGGGTTAAGATTAAATGGATCAAGGTTTAATATTGACTAGATTAAGAAAAATAAAATAGAAAATTTAGGCTTAACACGCTAAACCCTAGAAAGAAAACTTCCTTATATTCTATTACTATAATAAGCATGTGATAAGTAGAACTCCATCTTGTTTTACAATCTAAAGAAAGCTTTCTATTAAGCTTCTTAAGTCGTGGTGGTATTGCAGATAAAAATATGACATTTTTAGGAATCCTCACTATTACATTTTCAATCATACTAAAACCTTACTTTACAATAAACTTAAGATGTGTGCACAACAACACATATGGAATACCTTACCTTGTAAAATCAACTCGTCTCTTCAGAGCTTTATTATTAAGGTTGTGACTATCACATCATTGGTGGAATAATTATCTACGGTGATTGTAGATAATTTCCTATCAAGATTGCAAGCCATTAATAAGTCACATAAACTATTCGTAAGTACTTCATTTGTGTAACGAGTTGAAACATATAAAAAAAAAAAAACTATATAGAAAATGTAAAAAGTTAAAAAAAATGTAGTATTTCAATTGAGAAATTTTATTAAAAAAATGAAAGAAAAATGTAATACATAAGCCTACTCAAATGGTCAACTTTGAAGCCTAATAGTCATGTATCCTTTCTTTTGATTATTCAACTACATGTTTGTTGTTATTGCAACTCGAGAATTTAATTCTTTCATCATTATTCCTAATGTCACCTTTTCACCATTGTAAATACACATAATTTATTTTCTCATAGTGGTATGACTCATGATTCACAAGAGGTTGAATATTATGAATATAGCCTCTTGATTAATCATGCTCCACTATAGAAATCTGATACTCATGTACAATGATTGCTTTTACAAGTTTCTTTCTCCAGCTTTCTTAATTAAATGATCAATTCCCGATGGTCACACCTCTCCCATCCTTACTTTCTTTCTTTTTTCCATTGATAAAAGATATCCTATATCTATTTACCTTTTTTTTTTCTTTTTGCAAGCAACTTTTTAAGTGTTTATGCATGGGATTTATTCCATTAACACTACTAGCATTAAGTTTTTTTTTTTTTTTTTTGTTGTAATGATTGCAAATTGCAACATTTTCCTCATTATTGTTTTCTTAAATATATCATTCCATACAACAAAGATCAACTTACGCTTGCCGTGATTATCACTTTCTTTAGGACTACTTCTTACTTGAGAAGTTGATGTAGTAATAGTTTATTTATTTATTTATTTTTTGATGCATTGGATGTAAATATTAGGCATAGAACTTCCTCAGCTTCATCTTCATCTGTACTCGACTTCATTTATGTCCATGTTCCCCACATTATATCCAAAATTCGTAAAGAATTATACCATTTTATCATTCATATATTAAAAAGTATGAACGCATAAGCATATATGTAGTATAATTTAATTCTTTCATATATCAAAAGTGAAGCAAGTGGATTTATATGTCTACATATATATACGTTCATCATATAAATATATATATATATGTATGTATGTATTTAGCTATATTAACACTAGAGTAAAGATATATCCACAACCATTTCAAGTTTATGAAGTAATAGATATTATACATTTATATATATGTATATATTCAATTTTTCTAACTGAACACACACACTTGTACATTTTTGCATATAGAAATTTTGTAAATGGAAATACATTCCTATAGCTTCACGTAGACACAAAAAGGTGCAAGCTCAAAATATATGTCCAGTTATTGAAGTATAAGAACACAACAGTGAATTTCGATAGATGTCCATCGTAAAATGAAAAACCAAAAACCATCACATGTGGTTATAGGGATAAGATTGGTTACATTCTACGAAGCAAAGCGATCGAGTAACTAAACAATAGCTACTTTACGATATTTTAATAAAAACCAGTTAATTGTAGAAATATATTCATGATCACAACTTAGAGAATTATCTAAACTTCAAAAACAATACATATGAAATTGGACATATATCTTATTAGATCATCTATAGGATATGTATCTTATTGAATTCACCATGAAAAGAATAAAAAAGGCTCTATATTCATAGTGGTTAGGAGGATAACAAACTAAGTCATGAATATTTTGGCTTATCAATATACATTATTTCTTTTTAATAGAAGAGTGAAGTGACTCTTATTGAAGTTTTACTTACGAGTCCACCAAATCATTAGCACATTACACAAAATAATCATGCATAATCAAACTATAATTAAAAAAATTCTATTTTTTGACTTCATCTTTTATTGTAGCAATGATATCAATAGAACATTGGAGGCGCACAAAGTTCACAAATCTATGAAACATATCATAAAAATATGACTAATAAACAAATAGTAAGATTATCATTCTTCCCTGGTTATGTAGAGCATAACAAAATTACTGGATGTGAGATTAGTGAGACAAATAAATTATTGTGTATTTTTCCCTCTTAAACTAACTATCGGTTAATATATACAACCATTATTTTCTTTAGCAAGTCAATAAATATGTGATACTTGATCAATTAAACAAATGTATAATACAAGCGAGTTGCCCATTTTGTCATTTTTTTGGTTTAATTGATCAAGCATTATATATTTGTTAACCTACCAAAAAAAATAATGATTGTATCATATTAACTGATTGTTGGTTTAAGAGGAGAAAACTCATAATAATTTGTTTGTCTCACCAATCTTATATCTAATAATTTTTTTTATGCTCTATATAATCTAAGAAGAATTATGATCCTACTACTTATTCATTTTTCATATTTTTATGATATATTTCATAGATTCATGAACTCTGTACACCTACGATATTCCATTGATATCATCATTGCAATAAACGATTATGTTGAAAAATCAACTTTTTCTAATCATAATGGATTATGCACAATAATTTTGTGTGATGTACTAAATAATTTAGTGGATTTGCAAGCAAAACTTCAATAATAGCTACTTTACTCTTTTATTGGAAAAAAATAATATATAATGATAAGCCAAAATATTTATAACTTAGTTATTATCCTTCTAACCATTATGAATATATAGCCTTTTTAATCCTTTTTATAGTCAATTCAATATGATACATGTTATGTGGATGATCCAATAAGATACATGTCCAATTTCATATGTATTGTTCTTGAAGTATAGATAATTCTCTAAGATGTGATCATAAGTATACTCCTAAAACTAACTAATTTTTGCTAAAAAATAGTAAAGTAGCTACTGTTTATTTGTTTATTTATTGCAATGCTTTGCTTAGTAGAATGTAACCAATCTTATCTTTGTAACCACATGTGATGTTCTCTTCAATAAGTTTTTGGTTTCCCATTTCATGATAGGCATCCATCAAAATTTGCTATTGTGCTTATGTCCCTTTTAGTACCTTAATTTCGTGTACTTCAATGAGTTGACTTATATTTTGATTTTGAACCTTTTTGTGTCTAAGTGAAGTCGTGAAATGTATTTCCATTTGTAGAGTTTCTACATGCAAAAATGTATAAGTGTGTGTTTAGTAGAAAAGTTGAATATATACATATATATATATATATATATATGACTATATAACCTATCACTTCATAAACTTGAAATGGTTGTTAATATATCTTTTCTCTAATGCTAATATTGTTGAATATATAGATGTGCTAAATATATATAAATATATATATATGTAGACATATAAACCCATTTTCTTCACTTTTGATATATGAAAGAATATAATTATGATGCATATATATATATGCTCATGTGTTCTTACTATTGATATATGAATGAAAATTTGGTATAATTCTTTATAAATTTTTCCATATAATGTAGGAAACATAGACAAAGATAAAGTGAAGATGAATTTGGATAAATGAAGTTGAGGAAGTTCTACTCCCAATATTAGGATCTAATGTATAAAAAAAATTGCTACTACATCAACTTCTTAGGTCAGAACTAATCTTAAATAAATTGATAATCACAACAAGAGTAAGTTGATCTCTATTGTATGGAATGATATGGTTAAGAAAACAATTAATGGGGGAGGATATTACAATTTGAAATCATTGCAACAAAAAACTCAAGGCTAGTAGTGCTAATGGAACAAATCACATGCACAATTACTTAAAAAGATGCTTCCAAAAAAAAAAAAAAAAAAAAGGTAAGCATGCGTAAGACAATGTTTTTATCAATAGAGAAGAAATAAATTCAAGATGGGAGTAGTATGGTTAGGAATTGGTCATTTAATCAAGAAAACTTAAGAAAGAAACTTGCAAAAGCAATCATTGTACATAAGTGTCCGGTTTCTATTATAGAGTATGATTATTTCAAAGACTATATTTACAGTATTCAACTTCTTGTGAATCACATAAGCCGTTTCACCATGAGAAAAGAAATTTTGAGTATTTACAATGGGGAAAATGAGAAATTGAGAGTAACGATGAAACAATTAAATTCTTGGGTTGAAATAACAACAAACATGTAGACATCTAAAAGAAGGGAGACATGACTATTATTACTCACTTTATTAAAATAGTTGGAGGCTTCAAAGCCAATTGTTCAAGTAAGTGTATGTGTTACATTTATTTTTATCAAGTAAGTGTATGTTCTAACTCCTTACACAAATGAAATACTCGTGGATAGTTTGTATGACTTATTGATGGATTAGGGTCTTGATAAGAAATTATCTAAAATCATTATAGATAATTGTTCCACCAATGATGTGATCATCACAACATTAATGATAAAGCTACAAAGTGACGTGTTGGTTTTAAGATGTAAGGTATTCCATATGCATTGTTGTGCATATATTAAGAAAGTGCCATATTTTGGTCTGCGACACCATCATGAGCTAAGAAGTTTAGAGATGGATGCAAGAAGTTGGATATTTCATGTGATAGAAAGTTATCTCTACATTGTAAGACAAGATGGAATTCTACTTATCACATTCTTGTCATAGCAATTGAATATAACAAAGTTTTCTTTAGGGTTCAACGTATTAACATAAACTATATAAGTCTTCCAATGAATAATAATTGGAAGTTGGCTGAGGAAGTTTGTAAGAAACTAACAATTTTTTATGAGGTAATCAAACTGTTTCTTGATACCTAATATCCAATTGCAAGCTATGATTTTAGGTGGAAGGATTCATTAGATTTTAATATTAGTATAATGGCCTTCAAGATGCTTGAAAAGTTTGAGAAATATTGGAGTGATGTTCATGTTGTTATGGCTCTGTGAATTGTTTTGATTTGAGGTTTAAGATGAAGGTTGGGCATTTTGTGTTTGTCAATGTTTATGGAAAGATTTTATATGTAGAAATAGAAATTGTGACAAACACATGCACTTTAAGGCTAAATCTAGCCACCATGAGAGTACAAGCTGTAGTTCCAGTTTAGTTCATTTAGATAGCAATCATGGTGCTTTTAGTGATTTTACGAGAATGTCAAATTTGTTGTAATATTTGAGCATTGTTAAAATGATAGCTAGGTTGTAAAGTTAGAGTTAGAGCATTATTCAAAGGAGCTATTGTTGCCTTGAGTAATGATTTTGATATCCATAACTAGTGAAAATTATATTAGCTATTTCACTATGACAGTATCTATTGTTGCATTTGAATCTACATTTGATATTAGTGGACAAGTTATTAGCTTACATAGAAGTCAACTCACTCTAGAAACAATTGAAGCATTAATTTGTTGTCAAAGTTGGTTATTGAGTGGAGAAAGGGCTAATATTTGACTTTCTTTCTTTATGAATGAAGCTTTTATTGCAATATTCTATTGTATTCAATATAATTTTATTTTGTCCTCTTTATAGGTATAATGATGAGATATGAGCTAGATTGGTAATATAATTTTGCTTGTTTACTTTAAGAAACATGCCATTTTTCTAATTATAATAATGGGAATTCAATGATTTGATTTAGCTTTCATTGATGCTCTTATTGAGAAGGGTTTAGTGATGGAATGATACATTATCAATTGGGAAGATTTGTTTATATGTTGTTAAATAGTGTTAAGTAATGTAACAAGCTATCTCCTATTTCCTCTAATTTTTTATGCACATTATGTCACCTTCTTTGACAATAAATGAAATGATACATTGTAAATTGGAAAGTTTGTGTTTATGTTATTAATAGTTTTTTTTTTCTTTTTATTGATTGAATATATGCTAGTATAGGTTTGTTGGAGGGAAGGATGGTAAGTAGTAGAAATCTAAGTTTGTAGTTTGATAGGCAGGAGGATTGACCATGCTTAGAAATTTAACTTATTCTTCTAATTTTAGCATGCAAGTGATGCATGTGTTAGGGAATGTTGTTATTATGTCCATTCCTTTTTTTCTTTTCTAAGACTAATTATGTTGTAAAGCTTAACTTATTCTTGAAAATTGATATGTTTGGTGTTATTTAGATATTTATCTATTAAACACAAATTTGTGGTTGTCATTTGGAAATTGTTGGATGGTGGGACTTTGTAAAATTTTGAATAGTTTCAAACACCTATCCTCTAGTTAATTAGATATTCTAGAAATCTTCACGTTATGCTATAGGAGGTCGAACATCTCACTCCATTAACTAGTTCAATAATGATACATTAGGAGTACAACTAGATCAATAGAGCATACTTTAATAATGCTACAGCAGGTTAAATATCCCACTCCTATTAGTTTAATAATGATATTCTTGTTCATAGTTACAGTATTTTGCTACTAGTTCAATAATGATATACCATTTGTTTTATTTAACTAAATAATATTGCAATATATTAGTCTTTTTTCATAAGAGGGAAAAATAAAAAAGATAACAAGCAGCACATAAACTAGTTAGAAGGATGGGTTTCGAGCATTATAATTCTATATCTGGATGGATCATGGGTTTATAATAAAAAAAAAAAACCCTAAGGTTCTAGCAACACTTTTAAGAAGGTAAGGGTTCAGGTTTTGGAAAACCCATAAGCATAAGATGATTTCTACTTCTATCGTTAGCCCTTTGTTTCATCTTCTTGAGATACGTTACTTCATGCCTCCTTAACATGGTTATTGCTAATCCTACTATTTCTTGAATGGTTTCTTTTACTGTGTCTATTATACTTAGAGGTTACCCAATGCAACACACTTATCCAAAGCTCTTCTTGCACCATATTTCTTAGGTAGGCAACTTTTGAGCTTGACTTCTTCACTTATATCTTCATGAGTGGTTATTTCTAGTTTCTTGTAAATTTTGGGCCATTGTTGTCTCCTTGTCCACTTTGAGCGGTTATATACTTTTTTTATATTAATGACATTATTGATTTATCCAAAGAAAAATAAAAGTGAAGATTATGGAATAAGCGTAAGAAATCATGAAGATTCATCATCAATTTTTGGTTAAGAAGTGAACCATAACCACTCACTAAAAGAAAAAAATGATGTCCATCGAATTTGGTGGTGTGAAATGTTTTCATCGACACCATGAAGTTCTTAAATAGGAATGTGATGGGAAATGTAAATTTCAACCCAATTTTTCATGCTTATTAAAAGATATGATAATGAACTAAGACCCACAATCTAGACCTTAGGCCATTATAGGTACCTTACAAGATTAGTATGGCATAATACTCGAGCACTTAAACAATCCCTTAAACTGTAAGTAGGTACACTTCGAGACAAATAGATTGGATACTATAAATGTCATCCATTTGACCAAAATTGAGTTGTTTACCCAAATTTTGTAGATTATAATTTCGTTAAGGTTGACTAAAATGAAAATAAGTCATATAGTAGTGATGAAATGGGGATGCTTAATAAGGCCACAATAATTTCCAAGTTCCTCATGGTGCACTTGCATCCGTAAGTCCAACAATGTGCATGCCAAAACAAGAGATTATTGTGTTGAGAGAAGAATATCGTTAGGTCTTTAGGATTTGCAAAGAGAGTTTAAGAAAATAAACGTCTAGTTATTTGAAGGGAATGTTAAATACTAAGAGTAGTTGATTTCTAGCTTTCTAAAGGCCTGAATGCAATGGAATATGTCAATAGTACATTAAGAGACTTTTAAATTGTAGTACGTCTATTGACAGCTTTAGGGTTGCCTTTTAGTAGTTATTCATGATAGTATTTCTCTTTTTAAGATTATTCATGTAGTACATCTATTGACAGATTAAAGCTCCTGAACAAGGCTTTTGTATAAATAGTAGTTGCATAGTTTTCAGAACCTTGGAGCATAGTTTGGAGAGCTGGTTTTGAGTTTGTCCCATTCGGTTTCTCTAGTGTCCTGATTTTCTATTGTAATTTCTCCTCTATATCCTTCCATTTTTGCTTACATTATTTCCTTAAGACATCACTAAAGTTTCCAAATTTAGCATCTTTTAGTTTTAGAGATGTAGTAGTAAACCAATTGTCTTATTGGACGTTGGATTAGTTCTTACATCAATTGCTTTCTTCTCTTCCTTTCTTGTACAAGTTGGCCTTCTACATGTTGGTTTTATTCACTAAGTTAATCAAACCTTAAGTTCCAAAGATCCATGTTCCTTTGCATATGCTGACATTCGACTTACATCTTGGTCTTGTCCATATCTCTATACCCCATTTACTCATCTATGGGATTTATGGGCTTATGCTTAAGTATTTTTGGGGTTTTATATTAGACTTTACTAGTTTTAGGTAAGAGCCAATCTTTAATTTTAATAACTTTTACTGATTTGCCATATTTCCAAAATTCTTTTCTACTTGCACATCATTATAGCAGCAAGTATGTTAAGGTCTTAGAAGTCTACAATTACTATTTCTAACGATGTAATATGAGTAATATCTCGAACAAGTCTTAGTTGGCACACTATAATAATAGAGAAATAACTTGTGGAGCTACTAAATCTAATGAGAGGTCCTCTAATATATTTCTTGCTATCCAAGATGACATAGGTATGATTGTTCCATTTTATAGTCTGGCTTAAGTTGGTTCCTAACATGGATCCATTTGTTTGATGGTGATTGTCGTAGAGACTTAGATTTTAGAGGTAAAAAATTTTTAAATGTGTTTGTTTATAAGGCAAGAGATTTCTTAACCAAATTTTTTTCTAGGAGAAAATGCAAACGACTCCCCCTAAACTTTGACTTAGATACAAATTGATCTCCTAAACTTTTAAAGTGTATTTCAAAACCTTCTAAAATTTGATAAATTGGTTCATTTTTAACTTTAATTTTGATACACTAACATCCTTTAAAATTACAAAAATATGCTTTAAGACCCTGTAAACTTTAATAATAGCGTGACTCTTTCTAACTAAGAAAGGAAATGTCATTTATGTTACCAATTGATTAAAGTTTTGGAGATTTTAAAGCAAACTTTGAAAGTTTAGAGGGTTAATCTGTACTTGAGTCAAAATTTAAGGGGGCTATTTACATTTTCTCCTTTTTTCTATATACATTCAAATGAATTACAAACCACAAAATGGATAATGCTGGGTCTCTTTTGAAAGTTTAATGACCTTGAATTATTCTTTAAGTATTGCTAGGAGGTAAGTCCTTTGAAATAAGGATTGTAAAACTAGCTTTGTTACTCTATAATGTATGGTGCAACATTTGTGATAAAAAAAAAAAAAAACTTTACCAAACACTGTTAATATGAATGTCTCGATGTAATTTTGTTGTCAGCTCCCATATTTACGATAAAAGCTACTTGATTTTAAGTATAGTTGGTTCACTTAAAAACCATTGTCGATCGTTCTGGAACGGATTCCTTTGTCTTTGCATATTGCTATGGCATGATCTAATTCATTCCCTTTAAACCCCTAATAACCATTTAATTGAGCCATAGGATCAGGGATTACAATTCCACTAAATACAAGTAGGATATTCAATTGTAGGTGTCAACATGTGTGGGCTACAAAGGAAGGAGGTAAACTACTCATTCTTATAGTAGGCTATGACTTAAATGAGATGCCATTGCAACTGGACCTTCATAATTCACATAATTAAACCAATCTTTTCTAATGATGGGAGACCAACCTTCTAAGTTGCTCTATCAACCTCTGTTCCCATCACTTGAGTCAAACTCCACAACCTCTAAGGGTTAGCAAAGAGGATTGTCAATGAGTTAGTATACTTGAACTACCAATTTCTACATCAACTCCCATGCTAATTAGATCTCCTTAGCCTTGTTTGACCTTTTGAGCTCACTTTAGTTCATTCTGCTAATTTCTCTAACCACTTGGTAGGTACTACAAATAGCTCAACTATTACTCCAGAGATGGTCTACGACTTGTCCCGAAGTCTTTCATGCTTTAGTAGACTTGTTTGCCATTCTTTCAACCTACATCAATTTAGATAGCTTTGATTCCCTTTTCCTTCTCTTTATAGATGTAAACCCTAGAAAATTAGTAGTTTGAACTTTAATTTAAGTCCAAGTGTCCTAAACTATGTCATGAGTTGATAAGGCTAGTAACAATAAAAGTTTATGAAATTTAATAAATCAAATATAACATCGATAATAAAAACTCTAGAAATTGATTAAAATCCTAAATCGCGTACCAAAATTCTAAATTCGATTTATGCATAATTACCTGAAATCGAATCCGAACTTAATCGAAACCTTAAACTATAACTTTAAACTTATAAAATAATTAAATATCACTCAATAGTGATATAATTGTAGTCGATTGCAATTATCGACTAAATCTCGTAATTGCGTAAAACTTTTAGCAAAATCGTTAAAATGATTTGTAAAAATTATAATTGCAATGGGTACTAATTAAATTGATAAATTTTCATAAAATTCCAAAATTAATTTATAATGATTATTTTTATGATTTTTATGTTTAGAAAAATTACATATAATTATTTTTTTATTTTCTTTTTTCTTCTTTTTCTTTTCTTTCTTTTCCCCTAAAATTCTATTGCTGCCATGTCCAAATGTTGGAAAAAGCTTGCAGCCCAAGTGAGGAAATTTTGTTTCCAGGTGTTGAAATTTCAAAATAAAATCCAGTATAATGGATTAAGTTGTCTTATCTTTATTAATGAAGAGATTAGGTTAGATTATTTTTCTTTTTTTTTTTCCTTTGTTTCCTTAAATTGCTGCATACGTTTGGAATTAAAAAAAAAAAATCTGGAAGGAAAAACCAAAAAAATAAAACCTAAACATAAAGTGAAGAAAATCAAGAACAAGAAGAAGATTAAGAATAATAAGAAGAAGGAGGAGGAAAAGAAGAAGAAAATTAAGAATACTACCAACATATTTAGGTAAGTGTATTTATTTTAGTTGTATATATGCATATTATATAGCATGTGCATGTATATACCAAGTATTTTGTTAAATGTTTCATTACATGTACATAAATAGATGTATGGGTAGATAAACAAATATATATGTATCTATAAATATATGTATGTAGACATGTATATATATATATATATATATACTATTAGGTAGAATATACGGTATATGTATATACATGTATGTATAAATAAGAATATATATAGTAGACATTTGAAAATTTTACTATTTGGATATATATATATATATACATGTACACGAAAAATTAAAAAATAAATAAATAAATAAATATATGTATGTATAAATAAGAATACGTCTAGTAGATATTTAATATTTTCACAAATTAAACATTGATATATATATATATATATATATCTATGTACACGTAAATATGAATATTTATGTATATATAATCTTTATTTTCATATATGATATATATAAGTATAACTATATGTATATTATATATATATATATACATGTGCTTCATATTTTTATATTCATGTACACATGTAAGTTATTATTTTTCTTATATAAGTATATATGTATATATATATGTGGCATGAATATATGTACATATATATATACAAACCTAGTCCTTAATATATATGTGTACAAGTGTAATAGTAGGTATATGTATGTATATTTATATATAGTATTTTCATATTACAAGATATTTTGTGTATATAGTTATACAAGTATTTATATATATATATGTATATTGTAGAATATTAGAAAATAATAAATTAGAAAAAAAAATAATAATAATTTAATAAGTCTAAAATCTCAAAAATAGGTAAAAATAAGTAACTAGGGTAAAATAAGATTAAAATAATAAAATTATCAATTATATAATTTAAATAATTATTAAATTATAAATATACTAAGAAAAAGCTGAAATTAATATTTTATAACTTTTTAAATTAAAATAATAAATTTTGTGATATTTTTATATCACAGTTTAAATTACGAGTCACAACGTCTAAAATGGACCTCATTACGAGAAAATACGCTCGAAAACGATCAAAATGGACTATAAGTTCATAACGATTAGAACTAAAACGAAAAAGTTATATACAATTCAATAAAAAGTTCAAATTGATAATTTCGTGTAACTAAGTGAAATAAACATTACAAATTACAATATTAGTTTAACTTTAAATTCCCAAACTTACAATTTTTTATATTCCATATTCTCGGGTGATCTCGACCTTGACCCTGAACTGCCTTCGAATTATTATGACTCTTGAGTCAATTATGGCTAAGTAAGTTTTTCCTAATAATCCCATAATTACTTGTGTTTGTAATTAGTGAATATAAATTATGCTTAATAATTGAATGTTTCAAAAGGATGGGTTATGCTTATGTATGATAACTGTTTGTTAATGATGAATTTACTTTAAAGTACGATAACGTATTGATTGTTGCATAGTAGATTTGCTAGGGACTGGTTGTTTATGACCTTGTTGATCACTGAATAATAAGACTTAATTTTATTCGATTAGAAAAAGTTAACTTGGGACACGCATAATTATACAATGCATAACTAATTCCAACCGTCATATTACACGGAAGTAGCGAGAGGCCTTACGTAGGTTGATTATTTGATTGTTATAGATTTCTTATAGTGTATACATGCAATATGACCTTACCCTTGCTCGCGGGATTACTAGGCGTTGGAGGCGCCAATCGCCTAGCTAAGGGTCAAGTCCAGAGGCCTCCGTTTAGGAGTGAGTGAGGGCTGCATGAATCTACTTACAATCATATGTAGAACTTGTTTTTGATAAAATTGAGAATGGATATACCATTACATTTTAAATATGAAACACGGAGTTTCATTATGAAATAAGTTCTAGTATGATACCTAGATCTGACTATGTCGATATATCTCCAACCCTGACTCTAGAGGGCGTTAAATTTGAGTTGCATGCAGTACCTGGTCACCTGCATGTATATGTCCGGCATACTGATTGACATGCATTTATTTGATTGAATTTAATTAATGTATAACTTGATTGTGGTATGGTTGAGGGGGTTATCTCACTAAACTAGTTAGCTTATACCCTTGTAGTCTTCTTTCGTAGGTTGAGTTGTTTGTGGAGTCGGGCCACCGTATGCTCGAGGTTAGTTGTTCATCAAGGGGTTGATGTGGGAGTAAGACATGATCAGAGTGTACTTATGATAGTTTATCTAGATTATAGATCCGATTATATAATAAAATGATCTTAGTTTAAGTTAAGAAGTGCTTTAGACTTCTTATTTATAAATTCTTATATAAATAGATTATGTTTTATATTTCCTTAACCTGTTATTATTATCATGAAATGATATTGCTTACACTTGTGTCACTTTTGGTTATTAGTTGTAGCTGTAGCTTTGTGTATCGTACAAAGGGTTATTGATTGTAAAGGAATTCAATCTACTATCCTTTATACGGTATACGGCGACTGCCATGACTAGCCCTCTCGAGTCATGACAATAGAGCTCGCTATATACTTCCCAAATGGATTTACATCAAGCATTTGCCTACTTTTTTATACATTGTGAGAGATATTGTGTATTCTTTAAGTATTATGTTGTTTTACCTCTTTTATTTAGTCTTACAATAGTTTCAGGACATTTCCACTTATGTAAATTCGTACTTACCCCTTTTGCCCTAGAAATTTACTATGAATAGTTTCAAGGAATCTAGTTGCATAATCATCTCTATTAATTTAATATTCACTCTTGTTTTCTCACGAGAATATCTCTCAGTTAAGCCCTTTACACTATTATCATTCTTAATGCAGTTGGAGTATTTAGTGAGTGGAGCTTAATCCATAACTTATGTAATATATTAGGCTATGAATTGAGTTGTGTTGAGCTTTCCAATGAGTCAAATTTGAGTGAAGTTCCTTCACGAAGCTACATTATATTAGTTTCAATCTCTTCTTCTTTAATACTTTAAAAGACCCACTTAATTTACAGTAAATCTTAGTGAAACTTGGCTCCTAAGCACACCATATAGATGGAGACTTGATGTTGATTGCTATAACTTTTAAACTACCATGTTTAGAAGGGAAAATCAATGTAAATGGATCTTATCGACATTAGAAGGATGGTTGCTATATTTGCTTTCCATTTTCTTACTAGAAATACAAAAAAATGAAACTTTACATGACTATTTATAAAGATTACAAACCTCTATACAAGATTATAAAAATTTGCGTGATCATTTACAAAATTTGTATGATACAACTTTTCATAATCTTGAATAAAGATTTGTAATCTTTGTAAAGAATTAATCATGTAAAGTTTCATTTTTTTAACTTATAGTAAGAAAATGAAAAGCCAAGTTTGCAACCAACCTGAATATGTCAATAAGATTGATTTACACCAATTTACTCTTCAAATCAATGGTCTAAAAGAGTGGTTTGAAAGTTTTAGCAATGGACATTAAGGCATGTGAGGGAAGATTGATTTGGTTATATCATTTATGAAGGTCTAGTTGCATATCATCTCATTTAAGCCTTAGCTTACTATTGGAATGAGAAGTTTAGCTCATTCCTTTATAAGCCACATACGTTGACATCTACAATTGATAAATATATCCAATTAATGGAGGCCTCATTTGTATCTAATATAATTATGATCCCCAATCTTAAAGCTTGATTAGTGGCCTAATTTTCTCATAGTTATTGGGGGTTTGAATATGTAAACTGAAACCAAATCTAACCTTAACAATTTGCAAAGGTAAGGTAGCTCGTCTAGATTGGTTATATTAAAGAAATACACTTAATCTCGTTGCACTTATGTTGGAATCAAGATCCATAGGGATAATTTTTAGGCAAATTTATCTGTAGATAAATCACATAAGGATAAGGTTGATTTCATATTTTTTATGGGATTTCAATTTCAAATTTTAGGCTTATTTGGAAATTGCTAATCAAAGTATATTTGATCGAGATAAGATTATAAGATCAAGTTTAAATTTCAAGCTTCAAGATTTTCTTTAAAAAAAATCTATGGATTATCTTTTAATGTTGAAAATGGATAAACATGAAGAGAAGATAATCCTTAACAAATTAGCCGTTGGAAGACTTTAATATAAAAGAATAAATTATTCAAAATGACACATACGATTTTAAGAAGATAAAAAAAAATACTTTATGCTTTGATCAAAGACATTCCCTACTGTTTGAAAGAATAACAGAACACTTCTCAAATACTTCTTTAGAGAGTTAAACCGAAAATGATCATTCATCAATCTTCATTTCTATTTTTGTGCAAAATTATATGAGACTGTATTATTGTTCTCACTTGAAATTTGTAAACTTTGTTTGTTGTTTGAGTATCAAGAGAAGTTTGATTGGACTTTATAGATTTCTAATTAGCCTAAATTGTAAAGAGGCTAGATAGGTAAAGTAGAGAGTTGTTAAGGCCATGTGTAGCTCTTATCTATAAATTTCTTATGATTTTTATTTAGTGAATTAATTGGAATGGCACTTGTGAAGTAAGCTGAGTTCCCAGTAATGGAGTTAAAAAAAAATAGTAAGCAAAAGATCGGAGCTCTATAAAATTCTACGCTTGATATTTTCCTTCTTATCTCTTTTACTTTTAGTTGTATATTTATGTGTTGATCTATTAAAATATCACTATTCATCAATTTAAGTTATTAAGAAGAGCAATTTTGTTTTATGTTGAAAAAGTTTTTAAGATTTGTAGAGATATCAATTTACCTCCACACCCTCCTCCCTCTCGATATCTTATATAGGATCAACAAGTTATATTGAAAAGTAAACATTTTTTTCTTTTCTTTTTTCCTTAATGGATATAGAATTAGCAACAAAATTACCTTAAGGCTTTCATTGCTACAACTTTATTTCCACATAAGTGTTACACCATACATTTTAGGGTCATAAAGCTAGTTTTACAATTCTTAATAAGAAAGCCTTACATCCTAATAGTACTTATAGGACAATGTAGGTCCTTAAACTTCATCAAGTTATAAGGTTATAAAACTTTCAAAGGAGGCTTAATATTATTCATTCCAACGTATCATAATTCATTTGATGGTGTACAAAGAAATTTTGGCTAAAATATTTAGCACCACAAATAATAACAATTAGAAATTTTACCAACACAATCTAACTCTACAATAGTCATTATCAAATAATTGATCCATGCTATGAACTAGCTTAAAACTAAGGACTTCTCATGGACTAAAATGGAAACTACACCAATGCCATCCTAGATTGCAATAAATATATAGTATCTCTCATTGACTTTACCACCTCCATAAGCTATTTCCTAACCTATGTAGTATATTAACTAAAACCTACTGAAGTATCATTTATATTCTGTTGTTGGAACTTGTGACCATGGACTTGCAAGACCCTAATATACTTATAGCCACAATGATGAGTAAGAAACCAAAAACTTCAGAAATATACTAAAGTAAAAAAATCACTGAAATTAAAGATGTAGGTGACTTATTAGATGTAGGAAGGTACAGGTCCACTAAGTTTCATCTTAGACCCTTTACAAAAAATAGGTAAGGTCTAATATGAAAACTTAGGTATTCTTGGAATAGGCTAGGATGAAAATCCAATGTTAGTGCATGTAAAGGAACGTGAATAAATGAAAGTCAAGGTTTGAGGAGTTTGTAAAAAGGAATCAACATCTAGAAGTCTAATTCTTGCCAAAACCTTTCCTTGCTTTACAAGAACTAAAATAGCTATAAACACAAACACAATTAAGAATACAAGCTTGTCTTTGGCCATGTACCCTCTTGATCTCCACAACTTGCCCTTTTGAATAAGAAACATCCTTCCTCTTCAACTAAACATCAATAACACCTTCCTAACATGAGTACTGATGACCATCTCTAACTTCCAACATCAACAACAAAATTAAGTTTAAATAAAAGAAAAAAAAAGAAGAAAGAACTTACACAAAGTTCTATAAGAAAATAAGTCACAACCCACACATCTTGTAAACCATGTAGACAAAAGTGTCTCATCTTGTACTCGTCAAGAACTCAACACCAAAAGGAACATGATACTCTATACTATAGAACTTACCAATAATTATCCTAAAAAATTATCTTTTCTTGATCTTTTTCCTTAAAACTTGTAGAAATACATAGATTCTTGAGATATTTTAGGATTGAGATATGGAAATTACTAAGGGAAGGGATGAAAACATGAAGAATAGGAGAGCAAAAGAAGGGAAGGGAAGCAAATGATGTTTTTATCCAAAATTTTTCTACAATCCCATCCCTTTTTTTACGGGACTGGTACTACCATCCATCATAAGGCAAGAAAACATGAAGAATAGGAGAGGAAAAGAAAGGAAGGGAAACAAATGATGTTTTTATTAAGGATTTTTCAACGATCCAATCCTTTTTTTTTTTTTTTTTTTACCGAACTAGTACTGCCATCCATCAAAGGTAGGGGGTTTTAACTTACAGTGGTGTACCGAAATATCCCCTTCATTAGAAGCTAATTACAAAATTATTATTTTATGAAAAGATTTATAACTTTAAAAAGATTTACATTCCATCTACATCAAATTTTGTAATCCCATTAACTTATTATCAACTTATACATATATACACACACCCTCTTGAAAAAAAGAAGAAGAAGAAGAAGAAGAAGAAGAAAATTTAGAGATGTAAAAGCATCATGAATATAAGTTGAATACTAAGAAAAATACTTATTTAGGATCAATTGATTAATTAGATATAAAAAATGCATTTACAAAATGATTGTGACTAAAACCTTCTTTTTTTTTTTTTTGGACTTAGTAATTCAAGAGAAGAAATAAAGTTAATGAATTGATTTTAAGGCTTAACCTACAGTTAAAATTTATAAAAGTATCTTTAACATGGAAATATTGATAAGTAAAAGTATTATTATGATATGAATTGAATTAAATTACGGTTTGAGATATTTCATAAATAAAGGTATTAAATGAAAATGTAGAACATGAAAAGATAAAATTTCCAAAACTAAACATATTTGTTAATATAACATCTTGAGTTATTATATTTTTACAATTAGCTTGTGCCAATTATACATGCACTTAATGGATACAAACACATTATGTATGTGCTTTGAATAAAAATTTTAATCATAATGTATGTAAAAAAATACAAACTACCACAAGACTTATAAGTTTTCCCTATTTTTATACCTTGATTTGTTGGAATTTAATATTCTCTTCTAAAGTAACTAGCATAATGTAAAGGAAAGTGAAAATTGCAAAAGAAAAAAAAAAAACTAACCAATTTACTATATTTAATGTTAAATTATTTGTTAGGTTAATGACATACAATTTAAAGGGGCTATAAAGTAATTTACTAATAAGACACTAATTTTAGAGGTATGACAGGAGAATCGTTCAATTCAGTTATTTTAGGTTTGATAATGTTAGATTTATTTATTGTGTGATTAAACAAAATCATAAACAAGACAATTCCTATGAAGTTTACAATGCAATTAAATCGAAAAAGTTATATATGATTCGATAAAAAGCTTGAATCGACAATTTAATATAATTAAGTTAAGCAAACAGTACAAATTATGATACTAGTTTAGTTTTAAATTCCTAAACTTATAATTTTCTATATTCCTTGTTTTCAAGTGATCTCGATTTTGATCTTGAGCTACCATCAGATTAGTATGATCCGTAAGTCAATCATGGCTGAGTAAGTTTTTCCTAATGATTCCATACTTGCTTATGTTTGTAATTAGTGAATATAAATTATGATTAATAACTGAATGTTATATGGAGTTGGGTTATGTTTGTATATGATAACTGTTTGTTAATGGTGAATTTACTTTAAAGTATGATAATATATTGATTGTTGCATAATAGATTTACTAAGAACTGATTGTCTGTGACCTTATTGATCATTGAATAATAAGACCTAATTTTACTCGACTTAAAAGAGCTAACCCAAAACAGGCATAATCATAAATCGAATAACGAATTCTAGCCGTCATATTACACGGAGGTAATGAGAGGTTATATGTGAGTTGATTATTTGATTGATATAGATTTCGTATGGTGAACATGTGCAATATAACCTTGACCTAGCTTGCAAGATTACTAAGCATTGGAGGCACTAACCGTCTGGCTAAAAGTCGAGTTCAGAGGCCTCCATTTAGGGGTGAGTAAAGGCTGTGTGAACCTAATCACAATCATACGTAGAGCTCGATTTTGATTAAAATTGAGAATGGATATATTATTACATTTTAAATACGAAACGTAGAGTTTCGTTATTAAATAAGTATTAGTATGATACTCGGATTTGACTATATAGATGTATCTCCAACCTTGACTTCGGAGGGCATTAAATCCGAGTTGCATGCAGCAGCTGGTCATCTACACGTATTTGTTTAGTATACTGATTGATATGCATTCATTTAATTGAATTTAACTGATGTATAACTTGATTGCCGTATGGTTAAGGGGATTATCTCACTAAGCTAATTAGCTTATATCCTTGTAGTTTACTTTTGCAGCCCGAGTTGTTCGTGGAGTCGGGTCATTGCATGCTCGAGGTTAGTTGTACATCAGAGAGTTGATGTAGGAGTAAGATATGATTGTAGTGTACTTATGATAGTGTATTTGGATTATTAATCTTATTATATAATGAAATGATATCAGTTTGAGTTAAGAAGTATTATAGACTTCTTATCTGTAAATTTCTATATAAATATATTATGTTCTATATAAATGTAGTTGTAGCTGTAGCTGTAGCTGTAGCTGTAGCCTTGTGTATTGCATAAAGGGTTGCAATTGTAAGGGAAATCAATTTACATTCATTTGTACTATATACAGCGACTGCCATGACTAATCCCCTCGAGTCGTGATAGATATTATAAATATATACATATAATGAAAATTATACAAACCTAATTATAAATAGAGTATATACGTACATACATATATAGATATATATACCCATAGTCTTTTATGCTACATATTAAATATAACATGTAGGTATATATGAACATACATTAGTATTTACACATTTATGAATATTTATACATAAAGAAATACAAATCTTACAAATATTTCTAATACATAACCTTATATTACATATGTACATGAACACATAAAAATAATTAATGCAAAATAAACATAATATACATATTAAATACTCCTTTTTGAAGTATCTTGAATTAGAAATCCCTAAGCTTTTCTTCTTCTTAATTGTTGTCTTTTGAAAGCATAAGAAAATTGAGAAAAAGAAAAGGATGTTCACGGTTTGAAAGAAAAAGAAAACAATAGAAATTTGTGTTTATAATACTTAAAAGAAGGGAAAAGGAAAAATAAAAGTATTAGATTTTTCTAAATACAAAAGTTATAAATTTAGTATGTATAAAATAATATTGAAATTTTATAAAAATTTATTAATTTAATTGTTACTAGTTATGTTTGTAATACTTAAAAATTATCTCAACTTGTTAATTAATAATTTTACACGGTTACGTGTGTTGATTGATAATTATATTCATTTAGGGTCTTATTACTATTAGAGTAAATTTATTCACTTTATACATTTAAAGTTATAGTTTTAAGATTTTTGTCAAGTTTGAATTCAATTTTGAGAATTTACGTGAACACAAGATTTAGGGCTTTTGTATACATTTTGTGTTTCCATTGAATTTCTAAGATTTTTATTATTGATAATATATTCGATTTCATAATTTAATAAAATTTTTATCTTACTTAGCCTCATTGACTCATAAGATTATCTAAAGTACTCGAATCTAGCTTAGGGTTAAGATTGATAACTTTATAGGGTTTATATTACTAAGCTTTAAAAAAAAAAACTACAAAAATATGAATGGTGCAAAAACAATTACGATAATACCATAACAAAGTTGCATCTTGTAGATGAGACAAAGGGATTTACAAAGATATTGCGTTTTGAAAATGAGATATTGTGTTTCACATACCATAGCTATCTTGCATTTAAGAAATGCAATATTAGTATAGTTATACTAATATCATATCTTCAAGATATGATATATATACAATTACTTATATCGTATTTTAAAGATGTGAGATAAACCCTGTATTTTAGTAATATATATATATTTTTATCTATTTTGTATTTATATAATATTTATTAATTTTAATTGTAAATATATAAATTTCTCCTTAAAACTTCATTTTTTTCTTTCAAGGAGGATGCATAAAACATGGCTGCATATTCATTTGCTTAAGTACTTAGGGGATAAGACAAAGTAAAATACGATAATAAATTTATTGCATCAATTTTTTCTTTTTAAATTTGTTATCATTGACACACACATTATGGATGCACCACTTACTAATAAATATATACATGCCAAATCAGCCTTGTGTCCTGATTTTTCTTAATATTATTGTATGACGAGTTAGTATTGGTTTATACATGTATGTGCCATTGTAAGTTTGTGGTGAAGCTGATATTGAGATTTTGAGAAAATTATTGTTGATGTAAGGTTAGGGTTGGAAGGGAAAAACCAAAGGGATCAACTTAGATAAGAAAATTAGGAGATAGACAAAACATTTTTAGTAGAAAATAATGGATGGTATCGAGGAACGAATTTCATGAACCAATAATGAGGGATGTCGAAACATTTGGTAAGAAAAGAAAAGCAATCATATTTCATGTTTCAAGTTACCATGCATAATTAATTTAAGATGAAAATTACAATAGTATTAGAGCACTATGGTTTCCCCCACCCCCACCCCCCACCTACACAAAAGCCCTAGATATAAGGTTCCCTCGAAAGAAGATGCTTGTGACCTTCTTCACCGGAGTAAGAAACAGCTTGCCATCAGCGATGATGATAATGTCTCTGAGATGTCTATGAATTCACAACCTCTTGATGGCAGAAAGTCACCCAAACTCTCCTTTCGTGACACGGTACTAACCAACATACTTAAATAATGACAGAAATGGACCATCTATGGATCGGGACGAAGAGGATGTTATTTCAAAGGAAGAAGAGGATGAATTAAATGATAAGATAGAATTAGAGCAATACTATGTGAATTTTTCAAAAACTGAGAAGAATATGTTGTACGGCCCTTGGTAGATTGCCTTTATAGTAAAAGTGATAGGGCCAAATCTAAGCAATAAGATTCTATGAGATTGTCTGAATAAGATGTGGACAGGTTTGAATGGATTTAAACTCATTTATGTTGGTTCGAGATTCTACTTGATCTCTGTAGTTAATGTCACGAATTATCAGGAACACCCGTGGTTTATAAACGGGCACTATTTTGCATTAAAAAAGTGGCAATCAGATTTCCACCCTGAAACGACAGGTTTCTTTGCAGTAGTGGACTGGGTTCGGATTTTTGGATTACCTATCGAATTTTTTTCCCGAATAGCAATTTAGCATACTATGGAGAAAATTGGTCCAGTGTTACATTTTGATTCCTATACAATATGATTGGTGTGAAGAAGATTTGCAAGAATCAGTATCCAGATTGATATGGACTCACCTCTAAAGCATTCGTGTTTATAAACAAGAGGCTTTACAAAATTCAATATGAGGGTCTTCCAAATCTTTGTGATTTCAGTGGAAGAATAAATCATAACAATATGAGATGCCCGGATAGGCCTATGGAAAAGATCTCGGAAGGAAATATATCTACCCAGGATACAAGTAATCATGGGAAAGATAAAGAAAAAAGAGTGGAGAATATGGGAGCTGACCAAGATACCACTCCCGTGCAATTAGAGATGCAGAATCTGGATACGTGTAAAAAGGGCAATGAAAAGGAGCTAGCTGAAACTCCTATTTCAGCCAATGGGGAATGGATAAAAGCACTAGTAAGAAGCGTGGAGCACAAAAGAAGCAAAAGACACCACCTAGTAACTTTAACCAACGCAACAATTCTTACAATGGAAAAGACACCATGGTGTGGGAAACAAGAGAGCACATTAAATTTGGAACGAGTGTCAGCAAGGTTAGTAATTCCTCCTTTGAAAAATCACATCTGCTTAGCTCCTCAGTGAAGCTTAACTCCACAATGAGTAATAAAAACCCAATTATCCCATCAGACAAGGGTTTTGACCTCCAGAATAAAGAATTCTATTCAAGTCGTAGACTTCGAAAAGGTAACCCTATGTCGCCATATTTGTTCATTATGGTGATGGAAGCTCCTAGCAGAATAATTCACCTTATGGTAGAGGAAGGAAAGTGGCTCCCAATTAAATTTTGAGACACTGAGATTAATCTTTCGCATCTTTTCTTCACGGATGACTTACTCCTCATGGGTCAAGCCATGGAAGAGAATGCGCAAACTGTGTTAAATACTATTGAATGTTTTTGTACACTTTCAAGACAGAGGGTTAACTTCACTAAATCATGCTGTAATTTTTCCAAAACTATGCCTAGATCTGTGAAAGAAAGAATCTACAGTTTGTTTAATATCCTGGTCGACACCGATATGGGAAGATATCTGGGAATACCTATTAAAATTGGAGGCAGTTTACTAACAAAGGATTTCTCCTTCTTACTAGAAAAGACGAGGGCCAAGCTCACTGGGTGGAATTTGAAGATGTTAAGTATGTCGGCATGTAAGTTGTTGTTGTTGTCAGTCTTGGAGAGCATTACAAACTACTATGCTCAAGCAGTTCCTCTTCCTCATGATGTGGCGAAAAACTTGAGCAATTTCACGGGAACTTCTTGTGGGGATCATTGGAGGTTGCTTGAAAAATCTACTAGGTTATTTGGGATAAAATTAAGATGGTCAAGGAGCTTAAAGGATTAGGGGCTCTAGACATCAAAAGACAAAATAAAGAAAACTTGGCCTAGATAGCTTAGCAAGTCAGGACAAGGAATGTGTTATGAACACCCCTCTTTAGACAGAAGTACCACATAGATAGGAAATGCCCGAGGGTAAAGAAGGGTTTAAAGATTGCTAGAGAACTCGCTAATGCAATCAACTAGATGGTTGACAAGGCAAAAATAAAACTCAAAAATGGATAAACAACATCCTTCTAGCTAGACAATTGGGTTGTGAATGGTTGTGTGGCGAAATTGCTATATGGTCCCCTTAATAGATATGACGAACTAGTGAAGGCCTATCAGGTGTGGGATAGACCAGGCTCTTGGAATGAGGACATCATCAAGTACCCAATTGATGATCAAATTTGAGATAAAATTGGACATGTTTCTCTCACAAAGGAGGAAGGGGTTAAAGATACAAATTTCAGGCCAGAAGCAGTGGATGGAGAACACTCTTCAAAGCTAGCATACAAGTACCTAAGCATGGAAGACACGACAGTGGAAATAACCCTAAGTTGGGATTGGATTTGGTCTAGTCCAACTATTCCCAGAATGCAAATGCTTCTTTAGAAAATTCTACATAATGGTCTCCCCACTAAAGAGAATTTGAGGAAATGAGGAATTAGCATCTCTGCAGAATGTCCGCTTTGCCTGGAAACGAATGAGTCGGTCCAACATCTGTTCTTAAATTGTAGGTTGACAAAGATTTTCTAGCAAGATCTGAATATTACGACTCTAACCCGTAAATTGTCTTTCTCAGAGTTTAAGGAGTGGCTACAAGATGAGACAATTTATAGACGAAAGAGCTAGAAGTCTCCTATAGCTCTAGCTCAGTTAATGATCCTTTTTGCTATCAGAGCAATTTGGAAAGAGAGGAACTGAAGAATATTTTGACCACAAGAATCGTAAGAGGATTAGACCCATATTCGAAAGGAGATGAATGAACGGTGTGCTGTGAACCGTATCAAAAGACAACTAGCATAACCACACAAATTCTACTCAACTTGGAAAAAACTAGGTGATGGATGGTTTGAAGTGAATTATGATGGAGCTTTCAGTAGCAACGGAAATAAGACAAGAGCGGGAGTTGTCTATAGGGATCACTGTGTAATGTTATTGGAGGATCATGAAAATATATCCAAAATGCCTCTCCACTAGAAGTTGAACTCTGGGCTATTTGTGAAGGAAAGAAGTTAGCAAAACACTTAAATCTAAGAAATGTTATTTTTGAATTGGACTACTAGCAAGCTATAGATTGGATAGAGAAACTAGATGAAAATCTGAATATTTGTCATCTAGCTCTCTTTATGTAAAGGACTAATTTGTACCTGTATGATGATGTTGTGTTTCACAGGGTACATCGTGAGGAACATGGTTGTGGATACATTGGCGAAGCGTGCCCTCTAAGAGAATGAAGATCTTCTTTTTTGTATTTCTTGTCCAATTTTCTTATCAAAGTTTGTATTGCAAGACCTTGTTCTGGTTTTTCCTACTACTCAGGAGGTTAGTAGAATGTTGTCTAGTAGGTGATCTCTGTGGTTGTTTATTGTGTGAATGAAATTTCTATTTCCACCCAAATAAAAAGAAAAAAATCAACATGAAAATTTTTAATTTAGAACTTTTTTAAGTACTTCGCCTACTTGTTAAGGAACCTTTAGAAAATTATAACAATAACTATGGTCAAAACCTTCTTTTTCTTCACATGACGCAGTGATTGGACAAAGGTTAATGATTAATTTTAGGTCTACTCTGTTAAGGAGAAAACATCCTGCTAAGTTCGTCCCGCTAAAAGACAATTATTCTGCAAAAGTCTAATTAACGCAAGTGTCATTGAAAAGTCATTGTCGAAGGTGGCATTGACATGTCCTTTTCTCCTTTGCTGGAATTTACAACATGTCGGGAAAAGTCTCAACTGATCCCATCTAATTATCGAAGACTCGTATAAGTCAATGGAAAAAAGCTTATACGATAGTTGGTGAAGGGAGGACTTAAAACCATCAATCGACTTTCCAGCTTCTCTATATATATATATAGTTCCTGACATGGAGGAAGTGCAATAAGTCTTGACTCATACTTTGTTTCGTACATTTGCATATACCGACAATGTCGAGACCTACATTTGATAGGAACAACTCTTCCCTTCATCCCCACGGAAACTATCCATCGAATTCTCTTGTCGAAGCTCGGAATAATGTCCTCTTAATTGTTTCGACGTTGATCGCAGCGGTGACATTTCAAGCCGGCGTGAACCCGCCCGGTGGAGTGTGGCAGGATGGTGATGGCCATCGGCCAGGGCATGCAATTTACGCTGCTAGGGAAAGGCCGTACTATGTGTTCCTAGTCTTCAACACACTGGCTCTTTCAACTTCTGTTCTTATAGTATTACTTGTCTCTCACGCAAACCAGTTATTACATCAAGTGGAAATAATTGTTGCCACTTTCTCGATGATGATCATGTACGCTTCTGCAATCTATGCAATTTCACCTGATGAACCCGTGAGGTTTCGCTATGTTTTTTCTGCAGGTGTCACTCCATTTGTTATACGGCTAATCATCCTGCTATGCAACAACTGCAAGGCCTCTCGGAACGATGTGAGCAGGAATGATTCAGTGCATAAAGTTAATGGTGTTTAGAACGGTTTTAATAGTATTAATACGCCACTTATTTTGATGAATGATAGATAATTATTAATAAAATTTTAATAAGTAAAAACATAAACTTATTATTGTTAATATATATCTAAATATTATTATATTTACTCATCACTCGTAAAAATACGTAATATATTATTACTAATAAATCTTTTTTATAGGGTTAAGCTTACCATGAAAGCTTAAGAGTTTCATGCACATATGTCCTTTTACATCGAGATATAGTAATGTCCACATGGTGTCCTTTTACTTTGATTTGATTTTCATTGTAAGAAAGTCTTTCTACCATCACGTATTTGCTTAATTTAATATAAAGCTTTTATCTTTCTTTTCCTTTTATCATAAGAACTGCATGGCGGAGCATTATTGGAACTTTTGGAACCCATTGGATAGTTAGAAGATAAGAAGATAGATACTAAAAAGGAAAAGTTCTTGAAACTCATACTCTGGCAAACTACAAGATACATTACAAAAATAAGACCTAACGCCAAACAATAAAAAAATAATAAATTAATATTTTGGTAAAAATACATATGTAATAATCAAATCTTCCCTATTTTTCCAATTAAGTCATCAATGTTTATAGGTAGGTTTCCTGTTGATAATCGATCACATGTTGTATGTATGAAGGTCGATCTTGAAAATCTTTTGATCCAATGACACATATATAAATGTAATGGAGAGATGTATGGGAGGAGGAATAGATAGATTTGATTACTTGTGCGTAACAAATACGACATTAGAGGGTTGCTCTAGAGTGGCCAAAATAAGGTGATGAATTCATGAATTATGAACCTACCTTGGGTGGTCTATGCCACAAGCCATCTTAAGAATAAAATAAAAAAAAAAAGGAAAAGAAAATATAAGTAGTAAATCCATTAGGTTGCAATCCAATTGCACGATCTCACTACATTTGATGGATTTTTAGTGAACTTTTCTCCTTTTTTTTCATTTTTTATTTTCTTTTTAGGTGATGGATATAACATCACCGTCGTTAGGTTGTGCCACTCACCACCATGGGTGAACCATACATCCTACCATAAATTTGTTGCCTTGAGATTTTTATCTTAAGTTTTCCTTTTCTTTTATACTTTATAATTTTTGTTATATTATTAAATAAATTTAATTAATGCTATTATGATCTAATCATAAGTTAGCATGTAGGTGAGTAGAATTTGAAGGGATTCAACAAAAGTCCTCTTTTGTATTTGTATAGCTTAGAAAATTTTGAGGACTCAAAGAAAAAATTATAAATAGTTAGGAGCTGGAATAGAAAAATATATAAGCTAAATCCCTAACTTTCCTTTTCTATTTTTCCTTCCATGAAAGATGATATTCTATATTAGTTATCATGCCCTAAACTAAACTAAGTTTTGTTATAATAATCCTCCAAATACATTGCTTTATGGTAGAAGCTAATTGTTAAACAGTCACTTGAAAGATACTATTCATAAGGCTTTACAACGAAATTGCTTTAAAGCTTAATGGAAATACTAATAGATTTATTTTTGAAAAAAGGTATTAATTTTATAACATAGTGAAAAAATAGTTCTTATATCAATTGTGCAAGTTCTAAAAAGCTACCCTGTAGATAAAAAAGATAAATAAAATAAAGTTAACTTGTCTTCAATTTAGCTTATTCTCCCATTTCCTTAGTCCAATCTCACTCATCATTGTCTATAAATTCTCATACTTATATGAGTAGTCAGCTACAAAAGAATTTGTAGAAGGGTAAGCAAACTATAACTCAATAAGAGATAACAGATGAATGTTATGTCATTTACACGATAATAAATAAGGTCTTCAAGTAATTATCAAGTATATTGTTTGAGCAAGCATATTCCATCTAAACGATGTTATCCAATCTATTTTAAAGCCTAAGAAAATAACCTCATTGTAGCTTGAGTCAAGGAGTTGGATTAAAATATGCAATTAACTGTTGACCAAACATGGGCTTACAGAATAAGGGTTCTAATCCACCTAATACATTGCCTTTCATTGTGACATTCTCTTTTGTCACTTAATTTGGCATTGAAGTTAGGAAAAGATGACCCTTTGTCTCTCCTAAAGGTTGGTATTTGATTGATAGAGATTCTAAACAAACCCTAATGGGTTGTAATGTAAGATGAATATGTGTTTTTTTTTTCTAAAAAAAGTTTTATTAGTTCCTATTAAGGGTAACCAATAGTTTACACACTTAAGAGTAGAGAAATCACAAATCTCAACTACACATTAAGCACGTAGTTTAGCTATTAACCAATAACTGTAGCATCTAAGGATAGGCTTTGCATGTATACATACATAAGCTACTTTCAATATAAATAGGTACAACTTATAATCTCAAAGTACTCAAAGTGTATTTATAAATATTGTGAAGCACTAAATGTACTTACTTAGGAATACAATTGCTTAAGCAAATAAACTTCATTGTGACACCTTTCTTATTATTCTTATATAACAGAACAAAGTTTTAAGATTCATAAAGCTTAAGGAATTGTTATCCAAGTGAAATGATTATAGATTTTGGTTACATTATTGTAATACATGGTTGTATTTACTATGTGTATATATATATATATATATATGAAAAATTATATAAGAGATGATCAATGTTTGGGCGTAAATTTAAATAAAATATCAAAAAATTCAAAAAAGATATCAATGTTTTAGTTGGTGATTAAAAATAGAGGATGGCCATTATAATGTCATTAACTCCAGTTGACATAATTGTTATTTACCATATGGTGTTGATGTGGTATTGACTTGATAGACACATGGTGCTTATACGTATTATTAAATAATAAACAAATGCAAAAAATGGAAAAAAAATTAAAAAATTAAAGAAAATTTACAAAAAAATAAAAAATTAGAATAATGAAATAAAATAAATAATAAAATTAAATACAATAGGTATGCAATATATATAATATATCAATATATATTATATGTAAAATATAATATGTATATAATGTACATAATATATTATACATTTATGTACGTAATAATATATAATTCACATGTAATATAATAAGATATATATATATATATATATGTATGTATATTCAAATATAAAATATCATTGCCAAAAAAATTTTTAAAAATGGAAGAAAAAAGAGAAAATCAATAAAAAATAGAAAAGGGCCACTCCACCTCAAGGGTTAAGGGTAGCCAATGACCGATAGTAAAGAGCTACATCAAAGAGACCACAAAATTACAATGGGTCCTAACTCACTATTTAAAGTGAGTCTTTTGACTTACTGTTGGGCTACCACCATCTTTAAGGGGTCGTATGATTGCCCTNTTTCTTACAATTTTTGTTAAATGGGAAACTTATTGGCAAAATACATCCTAAAAGAGGAGTCAAATATGGAGACCCCCAATCTCCTTTCCATTTGCATCTTGTTGCGGATTGCTTTCTTGTATGATTTAAAAAGCATTTAATGGGAGAATCTCAAAAAGCATTGAGATTAAGGGAAATAGCCTATAGTTTACGCATAATTTTTTTTTTCCCCAGATGATTCCTTATTCTTTATTGAAAGAAGTATATCTAATCTAAACAATTCAAAAAATATTGTTTTGGCTTAATCTCAAGGAAATCGACTTGGCAATTATCGAGAAATGCTCTGTGCGAATCTAAATTGTCATAATTGCAATAATTTTTCTGCTTTTTTTGTGAAAAATTATTTCCCACAATTTATAATAATTCTCATAGTGAATGCTACCTTAGGTTAATGGTGCCGATTATTTGAAGTGATGAAATATTAATTTACTAAGCAATGTATCTATCTTATAGCTTACTTCAATGTCCCAAAAGTTCCTATGCTCGGCATGCTATAATCACTACAAAGAGAGAAGGACGAAAAAAAAAATAATAATAATAAAACCTGATAAAATATGGGACAAAACAGAAGGAACGGCGTACGACGGTAGATTTGGATAGTATAAATTTACATTCTTTTAGTTTTTTTTTTTAAATTGTTGTTGCATATAATTAATGATTAAGATTAGAAAAAAAATAAAAGATTATATCATAATGAAGTCTTTTTTAAACTATCTTGAGAAAAATTTAAAAGTATGAAAATTGACAGGATCTCATTTCCGAAGGACAACAATATCGACTTTATAGCAGGAACCTCGATTCATGAATATTAGTTTTGGTGCCAACTTCCAGAAGAGTTTAAGTTGGAAACAAGCTTCATCATCCTTCCGCATCGCTACTTGCAAGTTGCACCAAAAAAAGGTAGTACTTTTGCTTTTTAGGATTAGGTGTGAATCTTTTATTGACTTTTTTCTATTTCTTTTTTCCCTAATTACTAGGGCTGGCAATTTAGCATCCAGACACAATGGCACAATATAATATAATTTAAACGAATTAGTGTATAAAAAAATCTAACATAAGATACAAATGTATCAAATCTATTTAAATATGGTGAAAATTATGTTTGAGTTCGAGTTAAGCTTCCAAATCCAAACATGCGATATTAAACACGCCATATATTTTTTCATATTTGTATTTTGCTACGTATATCATTTCTTTTTAAGTTAAACGTCTCAATTAAAAGTATGAGAGATTTCTAACTATATATATATATATATATATATATATATATTTTACTAGATCCTAACTTAAATGGGTAAAAAATTATGAGCTCATTTATAGATTTTTTTACTATTTTCTTTGAAATTTGATAAATAATGTGATGAATTTTGAAATTAATGCTAGTAATAATACCAACATCAATTTAAGTTATAGTTTTACTTAATTCAATGATGTTATGCAACATAAATTTAGTAATATTATATATACTTCTTATTGCATCATAGTTTAAATATAAAATTACGAAACATAGTAAATTCTTTGATTGTCTACTTTGAAAATTTTACAAAAAATGTGATAAGTTTGGAAACCAACAATATCAGTCATATTAATATTCATTTAATCTATGGTTCCACTTAGTTTAACGATATTATATAACTTAAATTTTTAGATTTTCTATATTTGATAAGATTTTATTTTACTAAAAACTTTTGTTTGGATTGTGTTTTTTTATTAATAATGAAGATATTGTATCATTTGTTTTTATAAAATTCAAATAGTTCTTTTCTCTTTGTATCTATAAATATTTTATACATTTAATAGTAATTTTTTTATTGAAATAACAGTATCAAATCTATGATAAATGATAAATGACATATGACATCATAGTAAAAATTTTCAACTCTAATATAAATGAGTCAAACCTAGACACGAGACACGTTAGATTACGGGTTTAAATTTTGATACATAATTAATAAACGGATCATATCATGGATTTATGTATTTCAAACACAAAATCTTTTGAACATGATAATGAGACACAACACGCAAATTGCCATCTGTACTAATTATAACAAGAAGAGGAATTTAAACTTGTACTATCCTCGAAAGAGGAAGAACTAAAAGATTTGATCTGCTATTAAATTTTTAATGCATAAGAAAACGAAAATATATCTACATTCATAATAATCAAAATTACGATTTTATCTAAATGTTTCTACGAATTTACAATTATATGAAGCTAAATTTATGTATAAAATGGGTTTTCATATAGAAATTAATGTTTTTAATTAAGTTTATATACTAAACTCGGCATAAACTTATGTTTTTAAATAAGACTTGAAAAAAAAATACAACTAAACTTAGAATTCATCAATATTATTCTATTACATCATCTTATCCATTCTATTCCAATTTTCTTCCTCTATCTCTTTATCTTATTCCCTCATCAAATGTTCATAACCGTAATCTAAGTCTTAATTCCAATAGTAAAGTTTATAAAAAAAAAAAAAAATAGATTTTAGTTTAAATCATCAATAACCTAAATGGATTGAAAGGTTTTGTTCTCTTTAATTCATCATAAAAAAAAAAAAAATTTTACTTTCAATTTTGTGTCTTTTCATAGATGTTATATTATAAATTAAGAATCTTTTATTTAAAAAAAAAAACAAAATAAAAGCTACAATCATGTAATTCAAGTACTTAATAAGTACCATAATTATATTTACAACTATTGAAAGCTTTTTTGCATAGATTACAAAAACAGTTTCTACATTTAAATTTTACAATCCATTTTATTGACTCTCTAACAATATTTTTTTATAAAAAATCTGCGATAACTTTATCGAGAACTACTCTCTTGGGTTTTCTGGCATAATCCTTTCTGTCGGAAACCGCTTACTTCCTTTATTGTACAGCCAGATAACCACCCGTACAACAAATGGAGCCAAACCAGCAAGAAAAACGTACCGGAACCTCACAGTTTCATGAGGCGAAATACAATAAATTGCAGAAGCGTACGTGATCATTGTCGAGACTGTAGCAACAATTATCTCAACTTGAAATAATAAACGGTTTGCATGCGAGACCATTAAAATTACAAGAACAGAAGTTGAAAGAGCCATTGTGTTGAAGATTAAGAATATATAAAATGGCCATCTCCTTTCGGCATAAGTTGACTTCCCGGCCTTATGACCGCCATCATGATCCTGCCACACTCCGCCGGGCGGGTTCACGCCAGTTTGAAACGTCACTGCTGCGATCAGCGTCGAAACAATTAACAGGACATTTGCTTTCTCCTTCTCCTTCTCCTTATCCCTGGAGTTGGTCGACTGGGACCTCCAAGGACCTTCACCCGGAGACCGGCACATGGTCAATAGGCAAATATACAATACAAGGCAAAGTATATATCAAGATGTGTGTTGCGCCATCTCGCTCTGCGCAACAGGTACTATTTATAGATATGCTGGAAGATCAACCAGTGTGTTAAGTCGTCCCTTCACCAGCTCAGGCGTAAGCTTTTTTTCCGGGTAAGACTTTTTGCTACACGATGTAAATTCCAGCTAAAAGAAAAGGACATGTTGTTATCTTTTTTATTTTTCTACGAAATCAATCATATCGATCATTAAAATAAATAGAAACCATGGTCCGGATTTACCCGACCGATGATACAGCATCCATATAAAAAACCAAAAGCATTATTTAACTCCCCGAGAAGATCTTTAGGTGGATCCTTGAAGAAAACTAGTTCTTGCTTCGACTTAAGAGCTTCATGTGCTAACCAATTTCCAGCATTACTTAACACCACGAGAAAAAAAGATATTTAAGTGTTCATATTTTCCATTTTGGGCAATTCAATGTTTCTAATCTTTCATTTTTTAGTGTATTTAATAGTCTATTTTAAACAAACTCTAATGCTATGTTTGTACAAATGAATGGTTAAAATCGAAATTAGAAATCCTTTCCTATATTTATAAATATAATTCAATTAAATAGAATGACATTTAATACTCAAATAATATTTATTGAAAAGGTCTTGAATTATTGTATATTATAATTTGTTTAAAGGTTAAATAAATAATTTTAATCAATCTAATTAATGAAGGGGAAATGAATTCTCCCTTGAAGTCGGAATCGTTGATTCTATGGAGTTGTGATTATATCTTCTAAATGTACTTTCAAATATGAAGAAATAAAACGAAACTCGAACTTGAATGTAATTCATATATAGAGAATTTTAGTTAGTATGATTGAATAATATCTTTCACATATAGAGAAACTCTTTGATTATGGTGATCATGTAATTAGATTATTTGTGAGTTATATCATATAATCTAATTGTAACCTTTGATTTTTGCGAGTCATAAGTCATATTGTCAGTAAGTGTTCAAAATACCTAGTTCCATTATTAAACCAAATTCTTTAGTTTTTTAATTGGTCATATCTACTTTATTTCTTTTCCATAAATGTAAAATCATAACAATATTTCTTTCCTTCATATAATTTCCTTAAAAAAATACCAAAAAGAGCATATGTCTATTATTGCTAAGGATAGTGATGGTGCTTAATTCCTTTTCTAAGGATTTTAGGCACATCTTTTTTGGTATTAGTGCAAAGGTTATAGCAATGAATCCTTCAAATTTGGTAAGTTTCAAAGACTGCAAATTATCAAATATTTTAGGTTAGTTGCCAATATGTTAAAGGAGAATGTTAATATTAATGAAATGTGAAGACAAGGTAGGGAGTAAGGAAGACATGTGAAGATTTTGAGCGAAGGTTGAAAATTATATAACAACAGATGAATAGAGTGCAAGGGTTATTGAATCATTATGGAAAGTTTGAGTGTAAGAGATAAGGCACTTACGGCTAATGATACAAAGAGTTATAGTGAGGCTAATTGAAGTAAGGCAGCATCAAGCAAGGAATCTATTGTAGATAATATCGAAGATGTTAAGAGCATCAAGTGAGGTGGGATCTATAGGGGTGATGAAAATATTAAATTGAAGATTCATACTTTTACTAGGAGCAATGAATTTTAAGAACTTTTAGATTAGGTTTTGTGAATGAAGAAAGTATTTGATTGTTATGAGTATGATGAGAGAACAAAGGTAAAGATTAAGTCATTGGTTTTTACTAATTATGCTAGTCATTAGTGGGATTTATTATAGGTATAGAGATGTAGAAATGACAAGGGAAAGTGAGGACATAGGCTTTGATGAAGAGATTGATGAGGCATAGTTTGTTTTCAAACATTGTAACAAGAGATATCAAATAAGTTGCAATACTAGAGATAAGGCAAGAGGAGTATTGAGGAATATGTAAAAGAGTTTCAAACTTTAGTAGGTAAGTGTAAACTTAAGGGATTATTGGAGGAATCCATAGCTTGATTCATCAGTGGCCTCAGATTTGATATAGTTAGAAGCCATATTAGACCTTAAAGGATGTCATTAAATTAGTAGGCTAAGTTAAGCAACATTAGAGGTGATGAGGACAAGAACTTTTAATTCATTAAAATTGTGGAAAAGAAGCCCACTTTCTAGAAAAAGGAGGGAAGGGAAATTAATAAAGGTAGGGCACTAGAGGAGAAAAATCGGGAATAAGTACAATAGAGAAAGAGTAAGGAAGTTAAATGCTTTAAGTTTCTATATTATGGACACTTAGCATCAAATTGTGCTAATAAGAAGGTTATGATACTAAAGGGAAGAGAAATTGAAAAAGAGGAGGATGCAAAGGATATAGCTAGAGATTTAAAGAGAAATACAAAGGATCTTAAAGGAGAGGTTATCATTCATGTGCTCTTGAAAAGAGATGAGTACATGCCACTCATTCTTAAGTGTGATGAAACCATGACACTACTAGCTAAAATTAGACAATTAGAGAATTTGTTCTTCACTAAGTGCTTAGACAATAAGAAACTTACTCCTTAATCATCCATATTAGCAACTATATGAACGTAGCTTCTATAACTTTATTTGGACAATGGGATTGAAATTAGAACCTCATCCTTAACCTTGTATGTCATATTGGTTCAAAGGAAAAGGTGCCATACATATTATAACTAAGTCAACATTCCCTTAATTTTTGGTAATTATGAGGATGAGATATCATGTAATTCAGTGGTTATGGATGCCAGTCATAATTTATTAGGTAGGCCATGGTTACATGATGATAAAGTGTTATATGATAGTTTCAAAAAAATCTACTTTTCCGATAGGGGCAAAAGCAACTTATGTTGTTGCCAATGAGACCAAAAGAAATTTGAAAAGATCAAATTAGTAAGGGAAAGCAAAAGTAAGAGTTGAATAGCTTATTGGCATGAAAACCTTTTTACAAGCCTAGGTTGAAACAAGATTTAAGGGCGAATCTTCACCAACATCGAGGAAATGATGGGCATTAAAGTTCTATATTTGATTTTAAAAGACCATAGAAGAAGTTAAGTTTAAAAAGGGATGACCAAACTTCTAATAGCAAGTAGTAAATGAAAGAAAATGAGGTTTTGAATATAAAAGGAGGCAAATTAATGCAGCTTTTAGTAGCTTATGAAGGAAAACGCCAAAATAAGCTTTTGATAGAATTTTAGATTTCAAAAGACAATTTAGTTTCCAATTTGAAGATTCAATTGCTAGTTCACATTTCTTTCTTATTCTAATTAGATGTATTTTTCTTTCTTATCTTATTAGATTCAATATATCTTCTTTTTAGAGTCTTAAGTATAAGTTGACACCATATCAAATCTTCAAACATTAGCTAGTTAGATATTTTCTTTTTGAACTTATCTCCAATTGACATAAGCTTTCTAAAGTTTACAAGCTTATAAATAAGCCAAAACTTGAACGTAATTCATGTATGAAGAATTTTGATGAGTATTATTGAATAATATCTTTCACTTTCTTCCATTTGGAAGAGTTGATTATTGGGCATTGCATAATTAAATTATTTTCAAGTCATACATGTAATCTAATTGCAAACTTTAATTCTTGTCAACTATGAGCCATAGTAAGAGCAAGAGTTGAAAATCTGCAATTCAATTATTTAACTAAATTCTTTAGTTTGTTAATTGTTCAAATTCATTATATTTCATGTTCCATATTTATAAAATCCTAAAAATACTTCTTTCCTTTATAAAATATCTGAAAAAAGAAAACTCGAAAGAGCGTAATTTTGTTCTTGCCATGGATAGAGATTATGTTTGATTCCTTTTTCAAGGATATTAAGGACATGAAGATACATGTCTAGTTGATGTTGTATGAATAATTATGTGAGTGGTGGTCATGAAATGTTGAATTTATTATGGAATAATGAAAGTATAGAACTATATGTGCAACATTCTGATCATACTGGTAGGTCTTCAAGAGTTGGGGATCCTTGGGTAGAATAAATCTAATTTTTTAGTATGAAATGTCTAATGGAGAGGATGATGATGATGATATTAGAAGTTGTTAACAATATGTACAAGTAATTAAGGTTACATTACAAAAGAAGTGAAACTTGTAATTATGACCAAAATGATAATATAAACACAAGTATGCACATATAAGTGATGGATTTAGGACCACAATAACCAATAGAAAATAGAAAATAGAAAATTGATAGGACACATAATATAAAAGTATGAAGATTTGTAATCTAATATGATCCACAACATAAGCTCAAACAATTCAGAGAAGAAGAAGCAAAAAGTTATGTAGAATTGTTATTGAATACTGAAAAATGAAAGTTGATCAACTAAGAGAATCTACTACGGCATACATACTATTAATGATGCCATAGCTAATCCTATATAAGTATGACAATGGCTATTTCTGTACATATGTGCAATCCTAGCTAGAAAATCATGATTAAAATAAATAAATAAACAATGTATATTTCGCATAGCCCACCTGAAGTTAGGGATGTAGAAAGACCCAATTTGCCAATTAAGAATTGCAATCGAGAAGTACTTAAAGCCTTAGTAAAAATGTTAGCGAATTAGAATTGAGAGGGTATGTACAATACCTTGAGAAAACCATTATTGATATGATCACATGTAAAATGCATATCGGTATCAATATTTTCGATGTGTCCATGTAAATAAGGATTGGAGACAATCATCAATGCTAATTTGTTTTCAAAAAAGAGTGGAATGGGTCAGGAAACATGCACATTAAGGTATGCTAGAATATATGAATTCTATAAAATTTCCTTAACAGCTACTGCCATGTGTCTATATTTCACTTCTATTGAGGATGTGGTAACTGTTGATTGCTTTTTGATCTTCTAGGAGATCAAAGTAGACCCAAGAAACAAACAATACCCGAATGTAGACTTCCTATCAATAAGAGAAGCACCCCAATTTAAATCTGGGTAAGCAAACAATCTAAAATTGTTATGAGCTGGATAAAATAATCCTAACGAACATGTCCCCTTTAGATACTACAATACATGGAAGAAAGCATGAAGATGTTGATCCCTTAGAGCAGACTTAAATTAGCTTAAGTAATGGATAGAGTAGGATAGATCTGGCTTAGTCAAAGTAACAGACGATAACTTTTCAACAATCCTTCGATAGAAAGAAGGATCTATTATTCGTTCTCTTCTATCCTTAGTGAGTTTAAGACTTGTTGGTAAAGGGAATGAAGCTGACTTAGCTATAGTAAGTCCAACTTTAGTGAGTATGTCCATAATGAACTTTTGCTACCATAATAAAGCGCCCAATTCAATAGAGCACATTTCTAATCCAAGTAAAAAATGAGTGTACCTATGATCTTTTACAATAAAGTGAGCATGAAGTTGTTGTTAGAGCTTAGTGATCATCTCACTACTGGTTCTAGTTAGTAACATATCATCTACATACAAAAGAGCTGCAATGAAACCATGAGAAGTATGCTGTGTGAATAAAAAGTAATCACTCTTTGATTGGAGAAAACCATGAGAAACCAAAAACTTAGATATTTCAGCATTCCATTAATGTGATGCTTGTTGTAAACCATAAAATAAATATTTTAAAAGACAAACTTGTCTAGGCTTAGCTTTAGGATATCCTTCAAGAGGAATCATATAGATTTTCTCATCAAGAAAACCATGTAGAAAAGCATTATTAATATCTCTCTGATGCAAAGGTCATTTATATGAAGTAGCTAAAGCAATAAGTATATGCATCGTGCTCGTGTCATGATAATCTTTTCCCTCTACTTATATATATCTATAAGCCACTGAACAAGCCTTATATCTTTTAACACTACCATCAACCCATTATTTAATTTTATATAATCATTTTCATCCTATGGCCTTTTCCCTTTAGGCGAAGTAGTAAGTGTCTAAGTTTCACTAGTTTCTAAAGCATTAAGTTCTTGTTTCATTGCTTTTACCCATTCCTCATGTTTAGATGCTTCTAAGAATTACATGGTTCTTGAGCAATTAACATATGAGCTAAAGATGCCACATAGTCACTTAGGTGTTGATTAAAAGAATGATCATCAAATAAAGGATATTGGGTAATGGAAGAATGCAATGGCAATGAATTTTATTCATGGTGTTTTTGAGGAATGTTATTAGGTCCAAAAACGTTATGAGATGTATGTACTCCTTAAGCCAAGTTAGAATAGGTTTTTCTTTAATTGACCTTCTTAAAGGAGGAATTTGTGTAAAAGATGATGATTCTATAGTAATTGAAATAGGATAACGATTAATAATACCAACATTATTAGTAGTAGAATTTATGGGTGACAACGAAGACTTCACTAAACCATTAGAAAAGTTAGAAGAAGGATATAGAAATGGTAACTAAGGTTAAGACTGACTTGAAAGACCAATAGGTGTATTAGATTTTTCTCTAAAAGGAAAGATATCTTTATGGAAGCTAACATCATGAAAAACAAGAACTTTATGATTCACAAGATCATACACACAATAAGCTTTATGTCCATGTTCCTAGCTTAGGAATATACACTTAAAGGCTATTGAATCAAATTTATCTTTGTGAGGTGTACGGTTAGCAACAAAGCAAAGGCTACCCATAATTCTCAAATTGTCATAAGGAGCTAAACCAATTAGACATTCATGTAGGGATTTCTAATTAAGCAATTTCATAGGCATTTTGCCGATTAAGTAAATGGCAATAAGTATACAATCTCCCTAAAAGGTTTTAAGAGAATTAGCATAAAGTCTTAAAGGTTGAGCATCTTCAAGTAAATGGTTATGTTTTCTCTCAACCGATCTATTTTGTTGTGGGGTATAAGAACATGATTTTTTTATGTAAAATTCCTTAGCTATGAAACATGGATTGAACATCCTTTCCTCTCATCAATTTATGACTTCATGACAAATGTTTCAACCAACTACTCATCCACAATAGGTGCTTTGTCTATACCTTCTTACTTATAATCCTTTTTAGCCATGTCTTCATGAATCCTAACATAATGATCAAAAGGAGTAGCAATTTATGCTAGTGGTACAAAAAGAAGCATAGCTTGAAGTTTTTCCTTTATAAACCCTCTTCTCTTTATACCATTCAAGGTATCCAATAGGCTAAAAACATGAGTTTATCCTTCACTATGACAATGTTTGCATACTATCTTCCTTGAACCAACACACTGCTTCATTCTATCATTGAACACTTGGCCTACTCTATTAGTGTTATAGGTCGAAACTTCCACAGAGGATCTAATCAAACCTACCACCTCTCTCTGTTTTTCCATTTGTTGAAGAAGGTAAAATGCTCGATTAATTGAAGGTAGTGGATCCATAGAAAGCATTTGGTTTCTAATTGTCTCATATGATTTGTTTAATCCTATGAGAAATTGCATCAACTTACTCTTAGATTCAAATTCAACAATTCTCTCTTTTGAAGCACTAGTGCAATAATTAAATCATCCACAACCACACATAAGATAACTATACATAGCTTATAATTCGTGCCAACATTTTTTAAGCTTGTAATAAGACATTCCTACTGTCATATTATTTTGCTTCAAACTACATATCTCATGTTGAAGCTTAAAGACCAAAGGTGCACTTGCTATAGCATACTGCTCACTAATCTCCATCTAAAGCTCATGCACTAATTGTGAGTAAAGGAAGTTATGTGACAAATCTATGCTCATGGAGTTTAAGAGCCAGCATCACATCATATCATCGCATCACATCCATTTGATTAGATCCAATGAATTATCCTATGGCTTTAGAATCGTACCATCAATAAACCTTAGCTTAAGATTGGCTTTCAAACCCAAAAAAATTAATCTACTTTATGGTAGAAAATTGTTACCATTAAACACTCAATTTCCTATTGCCATAGTAGGATTATTTGATCCACTGATATACAAAGGATCATCCATTGTTTATTCGACTATAGCTCCCTTATTTGGATCTATTGGTGCCTCCATTTCCTAATAGAAGTGTATGAATTGCATATAAACAAAATTTCAATAAAAAAATTGAAACTAGACTTGCTCTAATACCATCTAGAAATTTGTAATATGAATTTCCATATGATCTAATCCGTGACATAAACTCAAACAATTCAGAGAAGAAGAAGTGAAAAGCTCTACATAATTGTTATTAAATATTGAAAAATGAAAGTTGACCAACTAACAAATCTGCTACAACTAATATACTATTACTGATGCCATAACTAATCCTATAAATGTATGACAGCTAGCTAGTAATGTATACATGTGCAATCCTAGCTAGAAAATCCTGATGGAATAAATAAATAAGAAACAATGTATATTTCTCATAAAAAGACCTAATTATAATATGAACAAATGCCAGTATATAAACTAATTATTTATAATCTCAATTTCAATCTCATATATTTTTTTATACTCACTATTTTGGATAAAAAAATAATTTTTTAAAATAAAAAGCTAATACGAATTGTGACCGTATCTCTTAGGATATATGCAGTTTACTCAAATTCCACATATATTTTTAATTGAGGCTTTATTAAAGAAGACCCATAGTAACAAGTCAAAATATGTAAATAAATAAATTACGTAGAGGTCACGTAGTCGAACTAATCATATAGAATTGTTAATCTAGTTTGCCTGCGATGTTTGATGGTTTTGTTCCCATAGTATCGCAATACCACTTTACAATGCATGAAATATTAACGAATAGCAAAACAGGTAATGATAGCACGATGATATAAGATAAATGACATCACAGTACCAGGAATATTTAGCTAGTATTGTAGGTAAGTAGCGTGCAAACGCAAATTCTAACGTATAATAAGCATATATTTCATAATATATAGAGAACCCGAGGCCTGGACTGAGATGACCATGAGGAGTACAAATACAATAATATATATGGCTTTCCTTATTGTGTAGACTGTATTTTCCGAATTGGGTTGGGGAGAAGATTATCTGAAACATCATCGGAGTGATAGGGATCAAATTCGCTAATGATTTTATAAGCTTGTTAATGTTTTTCACCGTTTTTAATTTTATCCTTAATTTAAAAATGACATTATTTTAGCTTATTATTATTATTTAGTAATCAATAAATGGTTGTTTAGGTATTTATTATTTTATTGTGTATTAAATAATTTTCCCTAATAGGGATTCCATATCAATACACTATTGTGACTCTTTTTCATGAGTTTTCAATGTTGAATGAAACCCTTTTGAGAATATCTTCTCTACAAATATTTTATTGAAATTAATCTAATTAATCGTATCTAACATTGACTAGTTTCAAACTCTTTGCTTTATTGGTCTTATGTAATGTAATATCAACTGATTACACAAAAAACTCCTTGATTTGATTGATTATGTGCCATATCATATCGGTTAATTAAATGACAAGCTTAGTTCAATTTAGTTCATAATGCGTAATACCCATAAATATAAATTGTCCATATCCCTTATTAATTCTTGTTTTCTTATTACTTTATATAAAAAATTTATAAAAGTAACAAAAGTACTAAAATACCATAAAGAACCAATTTTATATCTCTTTATCATTCTTAACTTCTACGCATTCTAACTCCAAATATACATCTATGTCACACCATGACGAATATGATGTGAACCATGCTCTATGTAATCAATCAAAGCATGAATTGTCGAGAAGGAAGCTACAATGAAGAATGTAATAGTAGTTCTTCAGGGAGAGAAACCTTAAGCTATTAGGGCTATTTAGTGGTTTTAGTGTATTTCTATCCTCCTTTGTCACAATAAAAGAAAACTTACAACAGTAATTTTTTACCAAAAAATAAAAAGGGATGTAGGACAACTCTTTTCATGCTTATTTATTGTTGTTATGAAAAATTACTTATTTCTCAATATCTTTTATTCTCTATTTTATTTGCTTTGTCCTTATTTTCTTTAATTACTTTCAACACTAATATAGTATTATATTATTTTATCATTATAACCTTCATTTTTATGTTTATCCTTAATTTATTTTACTTAATATGAAATCTCAAGGTAGTTCGTTAATTTAATAAATTAATAATATAATACAAATATATATATATGTTAATAGTAGTTTTATGATCCCAAGTCAAACCTAAAGAAAATCTTGTTACATATAGGTCTATTAGCTCCCCTTTAAGGACACCTCAGGTAAAGCACTTCTAATCCCAACCCTCTCAATGCTCAAATGAAATACCAACCATTGTAGATGAGGCATCAAGAACAATCTTGGTAGCACATTAAGGACAAAGGTTGTGTGATTCCCCTAAAACCTCAATTATGGAAGGATAGGAAAATGGTTTTGAACCTTCATTAGGAATTGCCATTGTCTTGGAGCACCACGCCTAAGATGGTAAAACTTAAGCCTCAGACTTGTTAGTTTTTCATCTATAAAGCGTCACACCTCCCTCTTACATGGTAATGCTCTCTTGACCTCAAAACCAATCTAGCCTTTGGCGGCCAAGAATTCTCTTCTCACTTGTTTCAAGATTTCATTATTGCCTAGAGGCTAACTTAAGCATTAAAGTGGCTACATTATAGTAATCTCTAGCATCCACTTAGGCATGTGTTCTTTTTGTAGATATTATGTAGGTGGATCCTAAGCCTAAGAGCCCACTTAACAATTCGAGCTTATTCTAAAAACTCTACGATATTGATCTAAGAATAACATTGGTGCCATTTGCATGAAGAATCCACCACCAATAATAACAAAACAGTTAGAAAACACTCACAATTCTTGCTATGCATTGATCCAAGGCAACTTACGCAAGTAAAAGATTAAGCTAAGCTATTGGATGAAACAATCAAGATAGTCCAAATAAAGCTATAACTATGAGCTACCAAACTAACCTAGCCTATGGATATACCTCCAATAAAGGAAGGTTCCCATGCACAAACCAACAATGGAGCACGATAGTGCTTTACTATCACCACCATCGCTACTAGTTTAAGACTACAAATATGATATGTACATAACTACAATCATGTACTCGGCAAGGAAATGCCACTTGAGCACTCTTATACAATGTCCCACTTATGTATAACATCGCTAGCCACATGAAACCTTGCCAAACAAAAACCCCTTAATTTTTATGTTTTTACTTAATTTATTCATTTTAATACGAAATCTTAGGTGGTTCATTAATTTTCATAATATAATAGTATAAAATATGTTTTTTGATAATAATTTTTTGAGTCTAAGGCTACCCCATCAAAAAGCTCATGACAAACAAGCTTGTTGAGTCCCTTCTAAGGACACCTCAAATAAAGCACTTCTAACCTTGAGCCCTTTAATGCTCGAGCCAAAAACCAAGCATTGGGATGGACATCAGGAACAGTAATATGGAACCATGGGTGAATAGTTGGCATGAATATCATGTGTAACCAAAGAGGTAGGTTCGAACGATGAGATGGTTCGAAAGATAAATAATAGTTGAAGGTTGAGTTAGGATCCTCGTATACTGTCAATAGATATAACGTACTAAGGCCTTATATGAGCTCAAGTTGCACTTGATATTACATATAAGTATGGTCAAATGTCACTTGGCACTAATCCACTCTCATAATGGATTAGATAAAAGTAAGGAGAGCAAGTAGGAAAACAGTTAGCTCACAAAAGGAAAAAGCTCTGTCTTCAAATGTTCTTGATTCATTTTAGTTAATACATTTGTAGGATAATTATATGTCCTCATTAAAGTAAGTCTTAGGATTTTTCTGGTTACAAAATTAGATACATACTTGAAATAGAAAATGGTTACAATGAAATGTTAAATTGGTAATCACAAGAAAATAACATCCTTTGCTAGGATTCCCTTGCTAATATATTTGTAGGATATTTATATGTCCTCATTAAAGTAAGTCTTAGGATTCTTCTGGTTACAAAATTAGATACATACTTGAAATAGAAAATGTTTATAATGAAATGTTAAATTGTTAATCACAAGAAAATAACATCCCTTGCTAGGACAGTACAGATGTTAGAGGAATAAGACACGCATTAACCTCTAAGTGTAGTGGTCCATACATTCCTGTATTGCTAAGCAGAGTTGATTTAAGTAAAGAAGGTTAGGTCAGCAACTCAACAACTCAGCTACTTGATAATTCAGGGTCTGAGGAAGGGTTGGTCTAATAAGTGGTTGTTCTTTTGCACAGCCTTAGCCGATTGACTTAGAAGGGGGTAGCTTAGCCTTAATCGTCTATTAGCTTGACAGTATATGAGTTCATTGTTTAACTTCGGACTAGCTTGACATCAAGGCATTAGCTTAGTAGTATGTCGGCCGCCTCCAGGGTCTTTGCAATGAAATAGAGAGATAGTAGAATGGAATAGCTTAGCTAGTCAAGATGGAGAATATGTTGCTCTTCAGGTTTCAATTCCACTAGGACGGCTCAATGAACCAAATTAACAAGCCCCTAAACTCAAGAGCAAGTGATTGTCTCATAATCCCTATCATTCCCTCCAGGTTGTTTAAGATTTCGGATCAAATCTAACTCGGCTTCTTGTCACTTGTCTTCAAGAATATACATATGGAGGTTGACAATGTTAAAGGAATTTGAGACACTATACTCTCAAGGAAATTCAAGTTTGTAAGCATTAGGATTGATCCTTTCGAGCACTTTAAACATGACATAGGCCCTTAGGGATAGTTTGTTCTTCCTCAAACTTGGAAATCAATCTTTACTTAGGTGGATGCAAACTAGATCACTAAGCTAAAATTCTCTTTCCTTTTGTCCTTGGCCTCACTTTTTAAGTTTGGTAGTAGCTTAGCTCAAATGCTTTACGACCTTGCAATGCATTACCTTGATGGCTTCATATCCTTTAACGATTGATTGATCCTCATTAGGCTTGGAAGGGGGGTCCAATCTAGTAGAAACTCAAGGTTGAATCCATAGGCGACCTCAAATGGTAACATGACACTATAGGTGGTCTTGTTGTAAGTGAACTTAAATATAGGTTGACATAGATCTCAATCACTTGGGTTCCAACCAACAGCAACTTTGAGTAAAGTCCCCACTGTTATGTTGATAGCCTCTATTTATTCGTCCATTTGTAGATAGCAAGATGTGTTGATTAACAACTTAGTTCCCATTTGCTTCCACAATGTCCTTAAGAAGTAGCTCATGAATGTTGGTTCTTAGTTTGATGTAACAGTCCTAGGCACTCTATGGAGCTTGATAACCTCTTACAAGAAAAGGAAAGAGATAACCAAAGTATTGTTAGTTCTTAAGTAGAGCATGAAGTGTGCCATTTTACTAAATTGGTCCACAACCACTATGGTAGAGTCCTTCTCTCCATATGTCATCGACAACTTAACATAAAGTCTATGCTCAATTCGGACCATGGTTTGGTTAAGATTGGTAAAGGTAAATATTGCCCTTGTTTGCCTCAGTTCTTAGCCCTTCTACAGGTAGTACACTTCTCCAACATAGCTTGTACATCTTTCATCATTCTTGACCAAAAGAATCTAGAGGCTAATACTTCATGAGTTTGGTGCTTGCCAAATTGTCCAAACATTCCTTTACCATGTGCCTTTTGCACTAACAACTCTCACATAGAATAAGTTAAGATACACAACCTTCTCTTCCTGGATAAGTATATGTCTTCCCTATGATAATCATTAAGAGTTCGACCATATTCACACCTAACGTAGATTGGGATGAAGTGCAAGTCCTTAACATATAAGTTCTTAATCATAGAAAATCTAAGTAATCTGGTTTGTAGTTTAGTCAAGAGGGTATGTCGTCATGATAGGGCATCGACCATTACGTTTTTCTTGCCATTCTTGTATTTGATGGCATAAGAGAATCCCTCCACTTAGCTTGTCTCTTAAACAACTTAGGCTAGCTCTTTAGATATCTTAACAATTCATGATCAATATAAATCATAAATCTTTTGAGTAATAAATAATGTTGCCAGATTGTAAGAGCTCGAATAAAAGAGTAGAACTACTTGTCATACACAAAGTAGTTAAGGATGGCTCCTTTAAGCTTTTCACTAAAGTAGGCAATAAGTCAATCTTCTTGCATCAACATGGTACCTATGCCTAGCCCAAGCGCATCACACTCCACTTCAAATACTTTGTCAAAGCTTTAAAGAGCTAAGATAAGAGCAGTAGTTAACTTCATCTTCACTTCCTCGAAACTCCTCTGCTCCTTTCCTCCCTACCTAAATTCAATGCTCTTTTTCAACCATTCGGTAAGTAAGGCCACAATAGTAATGAAGTTCCTTATGAATTAATGATAGAATGACACTAAGCTGTGGAAGCTATGCACATCAACAAAACAGTTTGGTATAGGCTACTTAGTGATTGTCTTTACCTTCTCTTCATCTACTTGTGTATCACCACTACTCACTATAAATCTTAGAAAGATTACTTCATGTTGGTAGAAGTCACACATCTTTAAATAGGAATGAAGCTTCTTAGCTCGGAGTTTTGAGAAAACAACTCGGAGATGCTCATAGTGAGTCTCCAGGTCAGGACTATAGATAAGAATATCATCAAAGTACGCAACAACAAACTTTCTAGGTAAGTTCTCAAAGTACATGGGTCATTAATCTCATGACTATGCTCGATGCATTTGACAACCCAAATAGCATCACAGGCCATTCATACAATCCATTACGTGTTTTGAATACAGTCATCTATTCATCACCTTCCGCATCTTAATCTGATGATATGCAAACTTAAAATCAATCTTTAAAAAGATTTTTAGTCCATGCAACTCGTCGAGCATGTCATCAAGTCTAGATACGGGGTACTTATACTTGAGGGTGATTTGACTTATGGCTTAGCTGTTTATGTACATCCTCTACGTACCATCCTTCTTCGGCACCAACAAAGCTAGTACAACACATAGGCTTAAGAATTCTTAAACATAACCTCTTTTCATCTGTTCATCAACTTACCTTTGTAACTCAATAGCCTATATATGATTCAGCCTATATGCAGGCTTGTTGGTTAGTACAACTCCTGACTACAGGTATAATGTATGTAAATTCCTCTCACTAGTAGTAGACCTTCAAGCAACTCACTAAGGAACAGGTTAGCAAACTCATCTAGCAAGCTTTCACTTCGACAGCCGATATCTACAATGAGTGTATATGTTGTTCAATTGACTTTACAGCCAATATGGACTAGGTGCTTGTGCTGTGTATCATCTGGTATGGGACTTACACTCATTACTCTTCTCAACACCATGGTTATGGGCATAAAATTCCTTTCTTCATTGTACATAATCTCCTCTTGCTCAGACAGTTTTCTTTATCTAATCTTTTTCAGCTTTTCTACTTCCTCATCAATGCTATCAACCTCAATGATCAACACCTCTCCTTGGATCACCATAGTCCTTCTATTCAGATATTGAGTAGCCATGTGTCTAAATCCTTAGCATTTGAAGTATTTGATCTCACTAGTCTTCAGACCAAAGATTTATCCCTTCTCAAACTTCCTCAGTACTTCTCTTTTCTCTGCTTAGACGGTAGAAGGCAGGTCGGGTTTCAAATGCTTTATTTAGTTTCATTTGTATAGGTTTGCCTAAAATAGTTCAACTAGAAGTAGGCTGACTAACAAGGGCTTAGAATCTGCCCACTCGATGCCTCTTGATCCTTTGGGTAGCTTAAATTACCTCATCAAATGTACCAATATCTATAGAATCTATAATATCTCCAATCTCATACTTTAACCCACTGATGAATTGAGATATAGCTCGATCTTCAGGCTTAATAACTTTGCAACGAATCATTAATATTTCGAATTCCTTTACATATGCATTGACACTTGATCCTCCTTACCTCAACTCTTATAATCTCTCGAAAGCGCCTTGTAGGTAGTAGCTCAAAACGAACCCCCTTCTCATCACTCTCTTCATCTTACCCTAATTTCCAACCTCAGATTCTCCTTCCCTTCTTCGGGCAGCTTGCAGATTCTTCTACCATAAGGCAACATAACTAGTAAATTCTAGCACAACAAGTCTAAACATCAGGCACTTCATGATAATCAACCTATTTTCAATTTTGTCTACTCAATCCAAGTAGTCTTTAGCATCACCACTTCAAAAAAAAAAAAACTAGAGATTTGCATCTTCGGTCCTTTTGCTCTAATAGCCCAAACATTCCTATCCTCAGGTTCATAGTATTCTTCTTCTTCACCACTCATCTCCTCATTTTCCTCTTCTATCTCTTCCAATGCCAGTCTATGTCGACTAGCTCTGTCTACTCCTTTAACTCAAACAAGGAAATTAGCTCCCATATTGGCCATTGCCTCTTTCGAGTAGCTCATTAGCTCGACTCCTATATGGGCCATTTCCAACACCCTATCGGTCCTCATTGATGGTAGTCACCAAGTCAGTAAGCCTATCTAGTCAATCATTTGTAGATTGGGGTGTGAAACTCCCTTATTAACTTTAGCCATCATGGAAGACTGCTCTCTTGGTTTCGTAAGGTTCCTTGAATAATAAAGTCGGACATTATTGTATTACTTCAATAAGTTAACAACTAAAATACACTTCAAAAATCCTTTTTCTTTTCGAATAGGAACAAACAGCACTAACACATTAGCAAGTACCATGACAACAAAAATAATTCACTACTCAACAACAAAACACTAGCTACACTTACTCTATTTTATGAACATAAAATAGGGGGGTAGTAGACCATAATACTTACTTATCTTAGTACACTACTCCAATACTTACTCCAACCATTTACGGCTCTTTCAACACAACATAAGTCTAAACTTGCCAACTTCACATACGGCACACTATAGGAATTGCTCACAAATACAAATAATAAGAAGCTTACTCAAACGTAGCCAAACTCTGATACTAAGATTATACGAAACCATAGGTGAACACATGGTGCCAATATCATGCATAACCAAAGGGTTAGGTTTGAGCTGTGAGATAATCCTAAAGATAAACGATAGTTTAAGGTTAAGCTGAGGTCTTCGTATACCGGTAGTGGATATAATGCACCAATGCCTCATAAAAGCTTAGGTTGCACATAATATTATGCAAAAGAGTGACTAAAGGTGAATCGCTACTAATCCACACTCACAATAAATTAGATAAGAGTAAGAAGAGCAAGTACGAAAACACTTAGCTCACAAAAGGAAAAAGCTCTATCTTCAAATATTCTTGGTTCCTTTCGGCTAATAAATTTGCAGAGTATTTATATGTTCTCATTATGGTAAGTCTTACGATTCTTCTAATTACAAAATTAGATACATACTTGAAATAGAAAATGCTTACAAAGAAAGGTTAAATTGGTAATAATAGGAAAAGAATATCCCTTGCTAGGATAGTATGAATGTTAGAGGAATAAGACACCCGTAAGTTTCCTAGTGTAGTAGTTCATACATTATTGTATTGCTAAGCAGAGTTGATCCAAGTCGAGCAAGTTAGGTCGAAAACTTGGCAACTCAATTGCTCGATAATTCAGGGTCTAGTTAAGGGTTAGTCTAATAAGTAGTCGTCCTTTTGCTCGGCCTGTTAGTCTACTTAGAAGGCGGGCAGCTCGACCTCAGTCATTTGTTAGCTTAGTAGTAGGTAGATTCACTATTTAGCTCCAAATTGGTTTACAATTAAGGGGTTAGCTTGATAATAGGTTAGCCACCTCAGAGGTTTCTATAATGAAATAGAAAGAGAGAGAAATGGAATAGCTTGACTGGTCAAGATGGAGAATGCATTCCTCTTTAAGATTTAACTCTCTTAAGATAGCTCGGCAAACCAAATTGGCAAGCCCTTGAGCTCGAGAGCAAGTGATTGGCCCATGATCCTTATTAAATGGTCTTCGTCCTACCATGAGGGCAAAAGGTTGTATAATATCCCTACAGCCTCAAATGGGAAACAACAAATAGAAGGGTCTTAAAACCACAGCTGTAATGGATAGAAGGGTCTTAGACTACCTCTGTATCTTGATCTTCATTAAGAAGTCCCATCATCATAAAGTACCATAACTAAGATGGCAAACCTAAAGCCTCCTACTTGTCAATTCTTCATCTATAAAGTGTCTTACCTCCCTCCTATACGATAATACTCTCTTAACCTCAAAATTAGACCCACCTCCAATGATAAAGACTTCTCCTCTTATTCGTTTTGAGATTTCATTATCGCCTTGAGACTGACAAAGGCATCAAAGTAACTATACTAAAGTAACCTCCGTTGTTTACTTAGCCATATGTTCTTTTTGTAGATGTTATTTAGGAGGATCCCAGGCTCATTAACCTACTCGACATTTCAGGGTTATTCTAAAGAATCTATGATATAAGTCTAAGAAAATCATTTGGTGCCTTCTATGTAACGAATCCACCACCAATAATGATAAGATAGTAAGAAAACGCTCATACTTCCCCTAAGTGTTGATCCAAGAACCCAAATCTCTACAAAAAGCATATGACATGATTGAATGGAGCTTTATTCACTGAGCTTTAGTAAGTCTAAACTTTCCAGTTAGATGGATCATTCTAATGGCCAATTGCTTATCAACTATTGCAATGGAAGTTTTGATTAATGAAACTCCTACTATAAATTCTATACCTAGTAGAGGCATTCGTCAAGGAGATCCTTTATCTCTGTATCTCTTTATAATGTCTTTGGAAATTCTTAGTCGCATTTTAGAAGCTACAATATAGCAAGGTAGGTGGGAATCTTTCCAAATTTTGGATCTTCTTTGAAAATTTCTCATGTTTTGTTTGTGGATGATAAAATACTTATAGGAAGGGAAACTACAGAAAATGCCCAAGTGCTGAAGGAAGTTTTGCCCCATTTTAGTGAATTATCAAGATTGAAAATCAATGAAAGCAAATCCATGATATTATTCTCTAGAAACTCTTCTAAGTAGATTAATGACAAGATAAAGGAAATCTTGGGCATCAAAATAGTTCAAACTTTTGAGAAATATTTAGACTAGACCATCAACAAAGGATTTGAACTTTATTCTCGAAAGAGTTCAATCAAAGCAAGCAGGCTAGGAAGCTTGTCAACTTTCAATTGCTGATTGAGTGGTATTAGTAAAATCTATTATGGAGACCATTCCTAATTATTACATTTAGGTAACGCAACTACCAACTCAACTTGTAGAAAAAATCAATTGTACCATAAGCATTTTTATTTGAAATGGAATTAAAGACACAAATTCTATACATTGGATAAATTGGAATGAGTTAATGGCCTGTAAAACCAGCGGAGGGTTTGGATTACATGACATACATACAAGAAACAAGGCTTGGATGATAAAGCGGTTTTGGGAATTTAACTCGAGAAAGGTTCTTTGGGTGAACCTACTAAAAGCGAAACATAGAAAGTTGAAGAGAGCTCAATGGGGGGGGGGGGGGGGGGGGGGCGCGGGCGCGCGGGGGGGAATAACAAGATCTTATTAGACAAAAGATTTAGCCAAGAGGGGCACAATGGGTACATAGCAGAAACTTCAAGATCCTCAAAGATGGAAAAAGCACTAGTTTCTAATGGGATCAATGGAGTCATTGTGTCCCCATTCGTACTTTAATACAAGGTCCAATATCAAGAGAATCATGGAACCTCACATTATATGATTGTTGGCTAGGTGTACATGGATCGAATGATGAAAAAATTAGCTTTCAAATACCAGCTCTGCTGCAATAGTCTCATGGACCAGTTGTTTTAACACGTGATGTAGGGGATATGATGGGACTTCAGCAAGATAGTTGCATAACCCCTTCCCTAAAAGAAATTCAAGATTTTATAGATTTGGAGAGCAATGATTCTAACAATGAGTGGAGATGGATATGGATATGGATATTTAATTATCCCCCAAGAATTAAATTATTTTTACGGTGGGTATTGAATAATGCGCTTACTACAACAGCAAATTTACAAAAGAGACAAATTAATGTCAAGGGTGGTTGTCCACAGTATGGAGAGCAGGAGGAAGATGTGCAACATATCTATCACGATTGCCCACATATCACATAATTGGTGCAAAAATGGAAAACATACGATTGGAGATCAAGGAGATTTACCAACCTGGATCAAATTAAATTGTGCAACTAAGAGAGGGGGTATGACTGACTTAAAGCCACCAAAAGATTTCATTTTCGGGTTCATGCTGTGGCAGATATGGAAAATTCAGAACACGAAAAAATTTCGAGGTCATCGGGCTTAAGAAAATTAAGCACTATATACTCGAATGTTAGCCCATGAGTATTGGATTCATCTACGAAAACAAAAACAAATATCAAACATAGAAACAATTAAATATGAAATGATTACCTCCTCGCAGTGGATGGTATAAGTTAAATACTTACAGATCGATCCTCGTGTCATATTGCAGGAGTTGTCCATAATGAAGAGGGCCGATGGATGATTAGCTATGGTCAGAAAATTGGAGGATCTGATATAATCATGTTCAAACTATGGACTATTTATTTTGGCATATTGCATTGCATAAACATGGATTATCGGCATATTGAAATACGTTCTGACGCTGTCATTGTTGTATATTTACTCTCTAATGATTCAAACTGCAAATTACAATACTATAATGTTGTTATGACTTGTAGGGAAATTCTCTCCAAGCTTCAAGACTGGTGGATTGATGCAATGCCTAGAGAAAGCAATAAAGCAGCAAACGCTTTTAGCTGGGATGATGCATGATATGTCCGAGCTCAATCTCTTTTTGATCATCCTCCTGACTGTATATGCTATTTTGAAGGAGGATGTATTAGGTTATGGCAGTAGCAGATCTAAGCCTATTAAATCTGTCCTAGATACTTCATCCTTGTACATACCACAGGTGGACTCTTAATTTTACTGGGGTTATATCCACTCCTGTGCGAGCTTTTTCAGTGTAATGCATAATATTTACCCAAGAAAAAAAAAAAAGGAAGCCTTTAGTTAAGAGTTGTAGAATGGTCCTACATAAATTAGGGCTTTTTGGGTTCTTAGATTCATGGTAAAATATGGTTCATATTTATTCACTATGGCACTAGGGCTAACAATTTAGGATTGAATCTATTAGGTCCGGAAATGACACGATATGATTAATTGAAACGGGTTTAGGTACAAAAAAAAATTTGACACGAGATATAAACAAATCAAACTCATTTAAACATGTTTAAATTCATAATTAGGTTCAGGTCAAAGTCTTAAACCATTTACGAACCCATTCATTAAATAAGTTTTACAAACAAATCATGTTGAACCCATTTGCTATAAATAAATTTATATATTTTTTTTATTCCTTTCGTTTCTAACAAAGAGCAAAACAAAAATGTATATGGTTTGGTCTAGTTCACACATGATAATTGACTCGATTAAATTAGTCGAATATAAATATTTTTTAACAACTAGGATTCTCTCTATCTTTAGATTCTTTTTCTTTCTCCTTCCTTCTCTTTCTTGTGCATATTCAAAATCTTCTCTTCTTCTCTCCCTTCTTAAAATCTGTTTATGCTGTTAAATAGTTATAGCCCCAACATTCAATTGATCTATCTTTGATTTTAGCATTTGTTCCTTAGATCTTTGTCACCTTCATTCCTTAATGCCTTCTCAAATTTGCTCAAGAATTAAATGCTTTCATTTGAGACTCTTCCTTTCATAGTCTTCCTCATTTGAGTAAATTAATTTCCCTAATAGTCATTGCTTTTATAATTCTTGCTATTCTTCAAATAAGATATCCCTTGGCTACATTAGATATATTGTCCAAATATATTTCCACAATGTTGGCACTTGACCTGTAAAATATTTCTTTTCTTGCTCCTACTAAAGTTTTTTTTTTTTTTTAATTCTAAATTTGTTCTTATTCTTATGGCTTGTTCAGGTTCGGACTGTGTCTTTTGATTTTGTCCCATCTTCTAATCTAACTTTACTTTTCTTCATTAATTTTTCAAATAATGTCTCTTTCTTCTTTTTCAACTTCTAAAGAATAAAACATTGAGGTTATGAGCTATGTTGCTCTCTTGTTTAGTTGTCATTACTTGTTCATTCTGAGTTCAATCAACCTCTATCTCTTGATGATTCTAAATAATCTTTTTTCTTATCAGTCTGTGGATTTTGCTTCTTGTTCTACAATGTTAATCATCTTATTTCTTTAAAAAGTTATACTACCTTTTCTTAATTATGTTTTTCTTTCTTATCAACTTGAGTTTCCTTTATAATTTTAGTTTTATTACACACTCATTAACTTGATTAGTAATTTTAACATATTCTCGGTTATCATCAAAATACCTTTTTGTTTTGTTTCTAATAATTTCCCCCTTTTAGATGATGATAAGATATTTGTTCCAAAAAATGATAAATCATGAAACCAATCATAATATCAAGTTATTCACATGAATTTCCATAAGGTGATTTTTTGTTCTGTAGCTCCCCCTTTAATATATGCAATAATTAACCTTTTCTCCCCTTATTTAATTAGATTTTTGACTTGTCTTACTCTTGCTTGTGTATAGGTCATTGTTCTTATATTTCCTTATGCACTCTCATCATTTCTCATATGCTCTTATCATTTTTCACATTTTCTCCCTTTTTTTGTTATCATAAAAAATATGATTGAGTGGATGTAGTGAGGGTTTTGACAAAATTTTCATATCTAGTCTCATGAACATTAAAAAATGTTGATAGATTTTTTCTAAGGTTTTATATAGAAGAGTGCAACCTAATGATAACAATAGGTCAGCACTTAAATTAACCAAGAGAGCTATTGTCCCTGCTATAATTAAGCTAAGCCACCCTTATAGCTTATGCCTTAATGATAACAATAGGTCAACACTTAAACATGTGACTTGTTGAGAGAGCTAAAAACAACTTGGAATTATAAGTTATGATCTAGATCTAAGGGCATGGATATCAAAAGCCTAACCCATGAAATTTGAATGTTCAAATTATAGGATAGGGGTGAACATTTTGATAGTAAGCAGGTGAAGATAAATGCTTAACTACCTCCTATCTCTCACATTTATCACATGCACAAATTTATAGGTTACGTGTTTTAAGCAGTTGAACCACCTCTAACTACACCTCGTGGTAGTTGACCTACATACTCTATAAGTACCTAAGGACAACAAACAGGAAAGCTATCTACACTCTCTTTACTACTATTACTATATTCACTCTCTAAAACATTATACTAACTTAGGTATCAAAGTAGTTATACTAAATAGCATTAGCACCCCTTAGCCTAACATGTTTACTTTCATATATCTAAATACTTAGCCTAAATTTCACCAATATCAAAATAAATGTTTTTAATTTTTTTTAAAAGAAAACATATGTAAATCTACAATAATTGTTAGTAAAATGAATACGTAAACAATTTAATCCTTATATCTAATAATCATATTAGCTTTTTTACTACTTTGCTCCCCACATCTTATTGAATGCAAGACTTTTCAAACTTTCTGTATTAACTCTCATTAGTTCGTGATATAATGAGGATTTTAATCCTTAAATGTTTCAATCTTAACACATAAGACTTTCTAATAATTCCTCCAATAATTCGTTAGGGTATATGATAAACATTATTAAGCCTACATATTTGAAGATATTCAAAATCATAGATTTTAACTCAAATTCCTACATAATTATGACAAACTTTCAAAATAATTAATTCTCTCAATTTCTATTCTTGCATAAACTTGTTAGATTTGTAATTAGAAAATTTCTTACTTTACTAGAATATTATCTAAACTTCAAATTGTCGAATATCCATGAAAGATTTAATGAAGTCTAGTCATAAAAAATTTCTCTAAGTAAAATATTGAGAAACTCTTCAATAGATAGATTCTTTTGAAATGATCGGATTCAAATTTTAATTGAATTTTGAAGGCATTGACGAGAGGGCTTTGATTGATGTATTGGTTTTATAAGAGCTTGCTCCTATATCTCCTCTAACCAACCAACAAAATTTGCACAACTCCTTTTTTGTGTAGGTAATCTTACACATAGCTCATCTCTAGAAGCTTGCTTCATAAGGGTTTTCAACTCTTATTTAAGATCTTTCACAGTAGAGTCTAAAATCCTAACCATGCTTCCGATTTCCTCATAAATTGAATTTTTGACCTTTTCAATAATCCATTCAACTTCTTTCTATATGGTAGCATGAATTCCTTTGGTGAGTGATATGCAAAGAGATGAAATTTCTAGATTAAAGAATGTTTTGGTATCAACTGTCTCATGTTTATTTTCATTAGATTTTTCTTAAAGATCCAATTCTTTCTCTCTTTTGACTATTATATTTGTCCATGCATTGTTTATTTCCTCAGGAATGTTGCCTTCATCCTTAAAAGATGCACTTGTATCATTTTACAATGCTTCTTCTCCATTTCCTTGTTTTTCTTTCTCTTCCTTTTTCTTCTTTTCTTCCTACTTTTCCTCACCATACCCTTGAGTACTTTGTGCAACAGTATCCATCGTTGGAATGTTTGATTCCTTAAGTGAATCTATTACCATTCTTCTTTCTTCGATTCTTTTTCTCAAAGTCTTTTTAAGTAGGGCTTTCTTTGGCGGTTTGCATTTCTAAGGTTTGTTTAGGGAAATGGGTAAATCCATAATATACAAAGTAGGTATATTCCATCTCCACCTATACTAGTACGGATGCTAGAAGATGTGTATCCTAATCGGCATAGATGGCGTTCGCTAAGTAGAGTAGACAAAGTAAGATCAACAGGACATGGATGGCAACTTCTAAATAGCTTAGTATTGGAAAATCAATGGCTACTTTCTTGGTGCAAATAAGTTAACACCTATAGGTAATGAGTTGAAGTCTAGGTTATCAAGCTAGTGAGCATATCTACTCAATTGCCTTTAACATAATATCTTAGCCATAGGTTAACATTTAGCAGGTTACTTGGCTTTCAATACTATGTAATACTTAGGTGATGTGGAGAAATGGGGAAACTTGATATTGAGTACGAAGTTGGACTCTTCTACAATGGGATGGAGGGTAAGAATCCATTGAACCATATTATCTAGCCTATAGGCTTAAGCTAGGGTTAAGGGTCTAGTTGGTTGACTCCTATCATCCCTTTGGGTTGGTTGAGATATGGGATCAAATCCAAATGGTCTTTGTCGATCATCTCCTTCTAGTTAGTATGGTCATAGGTAGGCAATGTTGAACACATCAAATTCTCCATAGTCCTCGAGTAGCTCTAGCTCAAGTTTGTTGTCATTGATCTTCTAGAGTATCTTGAATGGTCATTCAGCTCAATGAAAAGTTTTCTTTTCCTTTCCTGTTTTTTAGAAATATTTCTTAGCTCAAGTGAGCCAAACTAAGTTGCTAGGCATGAACTACCTTTTTTCTTCTCCCTCGTCCTTTCTACTCTAACCTTTGTCTGACTCGATTCAGTTGTTGGCTACCTTATGATAGATTTTGTGGATGGCTTCAATTCTATCTTTTTCTTTTGGGTTGTCTTGTTTGGATGATGGTATGGGAACATCGTCATGTGGTAACTTAGGATTAAGATCATATACAACTTTGAACAATATCTTACCTATGATGCTGTTGATAAATTAATTGTAGGTGAACATAACTATGGGTAAAGATACATCCTAGTTAGTTAGGTTTCTTCCTACAATTGCTTTGAGTAGAGAAACCAGTGATTAGTTAACAACTTCCATCTAGTTATCGATCTATAGGTAGCATGATGTGTTGAAAAGTAAGTTTGTTTCTAATCGATGCTAAAGTCTACCAAAAGTAGCTCAGAAATTTGGGGTCTCTATCAAACACTATATTCCTTAGTGTGTTGTGCAATTTGATGACTTCTTTCAAAAAGAGAAAAGAAACAGCTGAAACATCATTAGTTTTAGAGTAGTGCACAAAATGTGCCGTTACATTGAATCTTTCCATAATGATCATGAGCTATTGTTTAGACTCGACCTTCCCTAGCTCTCCACTTATTCTAAACCATATATACTAACCTTAGTCACAAAATTCCGACCTAAAGGCAATCCGGACAACCTCTACAACTATGCAAGCTCATTTAACAGCCTAGTTACTCTGATTTCAGGTTATGATCCCTAAGGTTCGAATTGTTTAGCTAAATGTTGTATGTTCTGAAGTACCATCCAATATCAAAAGATTATTTACAAGGATTGGCACCCAAAGTCTCCATTTCAACCTATGCAAGAGCTACCAACTAGTTTGACCCTAATTCTACCTAGTAAAGCTACACCCACTAAAGCTCCGACATGCATCTTGTAGCATTTGTACTTATAAAATATGGGCCATACATTTACCTTATATATTATAGATTTACCCATTTCCTATAAACTCTCTTTAGTACTTTGCTATTTTAGGAAATGTATCCATTTTTGTAAAGTGTCCTAGTTTGAAAATTTCCTTAAAGTTTTGGGTAAAAATACTTATTTATATTGTAAGCCACAATAGTTAATCATCAATATAGAATATTGCATTTCCTCATAAACTTGTTTCCTCTACAAGTTTAAGCTTGTTTTCTCCAAGTTTACCCTACTCTTATCCAATCTCTTGAGTAGGGTTTAGTGAGGAGTAACCTAACTACCTTAGTTATGTATCATATCAACTAACTTAGTTGGTCCATGGAAGTTACCTAGTGCATAACATCCTTAGAGTCATTCATGGGTTTGTTTTGACTTTCACCCACTTTTTCCATTTCCCATTTTGATCATTTTATATGTTTGGGTCTACCCCAATACCATTGCCCTTTGTTGGTTTTTGGCACAACATATCAAAACATGTAGGACGCCATTCTTGAGTTAATTTGACTTCTTAATTTGTAATCATAGCTTAAACCAACTTATGGAATCACTGAGATATGGTTAGCAATAGTTCAATTTAAGATTTGCAAATTTAACCAAAGAAAAACCTTAAAAATAGATGCCCTTAAACATTCTTAAGGATGATTAATAAGTGATTAGGACTAATATAAGTTGATTATACACTAAAATAGGGACTTAGGACAAAACTAAGCTTAAAATAATCAAGTAAGCCTTACAAATCACCCTTAATCGAAACCCCCATACCAAACTAGTAGCAAAATTGATATGGGACAAAGTCATACAACCAATAAAGATGGGATCTTTAGGGTTTAAATAGTGAAAGAGAATATTTTTATGATTTTCTTTTTGGTTATAGAACAACTAAATATTACATATATGATCGAATATTAAACTCGATATGATGTATCAATTCAATAATTGACCTAGTTTTTTTATTAATTCATAGAGATGATATGACTTACAAATCTAGAAACTACAATTAGAATTTAGTTGACTCATGAATTATAATAATAAGGTTTTCTAGTCAAGCATCTGATATGATGCACAGACAATTAAGACAAAGAGGAATTTGTTGCCACAATCTAAAAAGATTCATAAGATAGAAATTTAGAACACTCTTAAAAGATATATTTTCATTCACAAAAGGCAACTACTTTACAATGATATTTATAAGCCTATATAAAATATTCTTCTAAGGTAAATAAAAATAAGGAAAGAATATAATTAAAAGAAAAAATTGCAATAAATCAATATTGTAAAACAAGTAGTCAAACGTATTCACTGTTAGGGTTTTTCCATGAGCCTTGCCCTTGCTTCCATAGGATGCCTCAATCTTTGAATTAAAACTCAATAAAGGTTTATGCCTAGAAGCACAATTGTACTTCTCAATTGTGATCCTCTTAGATGCTTGTTTTCCTTAAGCTTGAATTGAATTTTACTTTCGGTTTTGATTGTATGTGTCAATTTCCTCATCATAAACCTACATTTAATTTGATAAATAAAGGCCAAATAAAGTTTAGGAATTGACTAAAAATACCCATCCAGGCCTAATCCCATGAATAAGTCCTATACTTGTAAAACAAGCCCTAAGATGATGAATAGACTTTAAAAAATAATATGAGCTAAACGTATAAGTGGACTCATCCAATTTCTAAAGTCCAAACACGTGATGAAAGCTTGAAAATGAATAAAAGTATGTGAAAAATGAATATTTTAGACTTAGGCTCGATTACAAGATCAAAAACAACAAAACAAGGCTTAAACATGTAACACACAAACATATTTGACAAAGCCATACCTGCAAACCCTAAACACCAAAATTGATACCTCCATGAAGGTATGTGAAAGATCTTATGAAATGAACTATAAGAATGTGAAGATGAAGTTAAAAAGAGAAAGTCATGGCCAAAACAATAAACTAATCAAAATCCAAATTACTATGATTGCTATTTTATTATTAAGTGATCTTGACCTTGATTCTAAGTTACCCAAATAATAGTACAATCCCTAAAAAACATGTAGAGTAAGTATTTTAATGACTATATTTGATTGTGCTTCTAGCATTAATCACACCTTAATTAAATAATTGTCAATGATTGGTTGTATGGAGATTTGGGTGTAAACCTATAAACTTTATGTCTTGAAGTTAGCATTGAACTTGAAAACCAATAGATATTCAAAAGGCTCAATAAGACTGAAGAAATTAAACCTACAAAATTTGAATTGGAACTTCATAATGAACTCGAAACCATAGAGATAAAATTTGAAAAATCTTAATTCAACTATTAGTCAAATAGTAAAACTATTCACTAATCGTAAACTATTTGCTTAATCGCCCTAAAGCCCTAATTTACCTTTTAGAACTTAATCAATTAACAATGATCAATTTTAATTCCTAAGAATCCTAAATTAATTAGACAAGATGATCCAATAGTCTTAATAAACTTAATTTGACACATTAAGCTTAAACAACACCTAATTTAAGTCATATGTATTAGCAATTACAATTGAGAAACTTAATTACACCCTATATAAACCTCGTGAATTTTCAAATCAAACTTGATATTGGCAAATAGTGCCAAAAAATAATCCAAAGAACCAAATAAGATATAAATAACTAAGAAATTAATAAGATCAAATAAAAAACCTAATAAGTAAGTTTGAAATCCCTAATAATAATAAAAACCCTAATCATATGATTAAAAACCCTAAATCCTAAATACATGTAACCACCTGTCTAAACCATTAGATTAAATCAAAATCTTAAACCCTAAACCATAGAGTTATAAAACCTTAGATTAACCCTATACATAAAGAAAACCTTAAATTAAGACATTTGACTTGAATTTCGTAAAATCATGTAAACTAGACAACAAATGGTTGGAAATATCTTCAAATAATAGCAATCAATTGAATTAAGTTAATTAAAGTAATAAATTAATGGAATTACTAATTTACTCCTAATTATACATTTCCTAAAAAATATAACTAAAATCATAAGTGTACTTTTAAAGCCCTAAAGCCCTAACAAAACCCTAGTACACAAGAAAACCTAACCTGATTCTAGAACTCTAATTTAGTGTCAAAACCCTAATTTAATTGAGAGGATCTAGTTACATAGCTAAACTATTCATCAATTATTAATAATTCGCTAAACCGCTAAAAAGCCTTAATTTACCTTTCAAATCATATTTGATTGGCAATAATTAATCCTAACCCTTAGAAACCCTAAATTATTTAGATAAAATGGTCTAATAGGTTTCATTAATTTAAATAAGCACGATAAACCCTAAAACATGCCTAACTATGGTCATATATAGTAGTGATTAGGATCTTAAACTAAAATAGTTTCTTAATTGTTTACATGCATACACACATCATGATTTATTAGGGTTAAGCACAAATAAACACAAAAAGACACCACCATTAGTTAGTTGGAAGACATGACTAAGTAATGCATTCACTTTGAGGAGGCAAATCCATATCCTATTTGGCAAAAATCATAAAAGCAAATGATCCCCACTTTTTTCTATTACCATGTAACCAAGATTGGAAAATATTTGGTCCCCATTACACCTACACTCATAATTAACCCTTATTACCCACTCCAATTGCATTTTCATTTCATTTTCTTCTCTAAAATAAATACTAGAAACACTCCATCCAAACATACAAACAAAACGAAAGAAAAGGAAGGAAAACATAAGAAATTTTTAGAGTTGTTGCACAAATTAGACCTAGAGCCACCATTACCTCCAAACGACTTGCTACCACTTTTATTTGCTTCAATTTCATCATCCTTTCTTGTTGACAAAAACTCCTTACCTAAGGAGTTTGTTTCTTTGGCCAAAAACAAAGTGAAAAGGAGAACCTTTAAATTTCCATAAGATAAACTTACACCTTTCTAACTTTCTTCTTAGTTTAAGTTTATGAGCATGGTTTTCAAGCCTAGAAACTAGAGAAACTACCCTCAAAATGTCAAATTTATTTACCATGTTTACATGCTCATACACGTGCATTTTCATAGATTTTTAGTATAGTAAACACGATGTGGTTATCTAGTGATGTTTGGAAGCAGAATTAGTTAGCATCATATTAAAATGTTAGAAAAATCACAATTACATTTTCAAATTTTCTCATGTTATTCAAGTCTAACCTAGTTTACGTTACATTCCAGCTTGATCATAACTTGTTAGAATACAATCAGTAATAGTTAAGCAAACTCTCTTAAAAGAACCCCATGGAATTGCCACTAATATTGCATGAACAAGTTGTACATATAAGTTTATTAGCCTAATAGCATGATTTATAATGATAATTACAACTTAGGACCTAAATTTGTGATATAAGTGGCCAAGAAAGGCTAAGAACATACTCAACCAAAAAGAAGAAAAAAAAAGGCTTAGAATGCATGATTAGGCTTAAAATCGGCTTTAAGCCTAAAAGAATTAATTTGTAGCCTAACTACTAAGTGTGACTAGATCTAGTTTGGTATGTTAGTTAGGTCTTTAGTGAGTTTAATAAGTTATTTATTCCATCAAGATAGAGTAAATGCAAGTTTAGGGCCCTATAATGTAAATTAGACTTAAAAATGAGTTAAACGACAACAAATCAAGCCCTAAGGTCACCTAAATACCCATGACCACTAGGTATGCCAAAAAATCAAATCTCAAATGAGAAGTCCACTAAGTCTATGCAGCATTCTAGAAAGCCTAAATATAAATAAAGGCCATAAGTAGTTAAAAAGGGTTAGTTTAAGCATTAGGAATATAATATATGGGCTTGGATCGAAACTTAAAATGGAAGAACTAAATTAAAAGATTTAGTATAAAATATTTTAGGCCCAATAATAATAATAAATTAAGTCAATAACTTAAATTTGGCTTTGGGCCCAAAGTAAAGCCCAATTTCCTTTAAGATAAAACTTTAAACAATAAAAAAGAATACAAGAAGGCCCATAGCTTAGGACTTAAATAAAACTTGTATACCTAGGACTAATAACAATATAAAAGGCCAATTAATAATGGTAAAATACTAAAACAAGGCCTAATACACTTAAGTAATTAAACTAGAAATCAACTAAGTTAAAAGGGAACATCCCTTACCAAACCACCCCCTTACCAAAACCTTTGGTTATGGCCCCAACTCTCAAAATAGACCATGCTAGCAAAAAACATACTCAAACCTATTACAAAATGACAACAAGATCATTAAAATCAGAGTTAAAATAAAAAAAAAAGTAATGCTCAATTAAAAATTAAATCAAAACCAAAAATCTATGGTCAATTTAGGTATTTAGGAAGATGTTTAGGTTGTTGAAAGATGTGATTTTCTAATTACTTAAATAAATTTTATTATTATATTTTAGGTGGCTTAATTTCTAATTCAAAACCCCCAAAGACCTTGACAAGTAGCAAGGAGGCCTACGTGAGGGAGTTTTAATTATTTGTTATTTACTTGTGTTTGATGATTGTGTGATGTTTCATTGTTTGACCTTGATTGTTTATTTAAATGACTAATCATTTGTATGCCAAATTCTGTGCCAAATTCTGTGTGATTGTTTTATTAAATTAGTTAATTTAAATATTTGGCCAAATTAGTCGAATATACCTATCACATGTCTGTGATTCATTAGTTACCGATTAGGATGTTTATAGCTTTACCAAGTTTTCTAAAGAATTTGCAAAATGCATTTTTGAAATGTTTCATAATTTAAAGAAAGATTTATCAACTTGTTGAATGCTCATAGCAATCACCACAATATTTTACTTATTGAGGCAATGTTAGTAGACCATCTTCAATTCATTGATGGTGAGTAGTCAAAGTCATGACTTGCATAGTTTAGGCCATAGGCATTATATAGATTTGTTGATAGTGAGCCCGGGGGGTGTTATACAAACTATTGATGATGGACAAGCCTAGTTGGGATCCACTTAATTGATTAGTTTGACATTGTCGACTAAGGAAATAGATGAGTTATGTCTGTTAGGATGGTGCCCATAGATAGCCTCTTATAGGTAAGATGAGGTGCCATGTGCAGTTAATTGCAAAGAATAATCGACATATAAATAATGGAAATCTATACCTTCTATGGTTTTAGAGTCTCATAGATGTGTTGCTCATATTCATCATGTGTGCATTCATTTTGTATATAGTTAGATTGCATGTGTGATTAATAATACTTGATAACTTGTTTGAATAGTAGTGGTAAGAGGCGAACTTATTGAGCTATGCTTTGCTCACCCCTCTACATTTCCTTTTTATAAATAATCAATCAAAAGTTGAGAATAAGCTAAGATCTAAGTGCAAAGTGTTTCTCTAAGCGTGTAGATTATATGGATAAGATTTTTTTTAACATTCTATATTAGTTAAGCTAAATCCTTATAATATTTAGTAATTTGTGATGTTGTTAAAGTTTGATTATCCTCTCTTGTTGTTTGATAAGTGATTCCAACTCTTTGCGATCTTGGTGGAATGTGGATTGTTAAGCTAAGTAAATATATGTACATTGAATAAGAACCATTAGAAACTTACTAGTTGGAGTGTTGCAATCTTTAACTTGTAAAGTGGTTTTTATATCATGAGAATACATATAATATGAAGATTTTAGGCAAAACTATTAAGTCCTCTTTTAGAACGTTACTTTAAGTGTTATACATGTGCTTGGTTATTAATTGTTTTGCATGCCAGGATATATTAAAAATATAAAGATCAAATTGGATGTTACATTAGTAGATTTTAATTTTCTTTTTTTAATTATTTATGAATATTGATTAGGTGGCTATGAATTTGGACATTAACTATATTCGATTCAATATAAACAGATCATGCATATTATAAATTGCATATTCATTAAAGGCTATCATCATCATGTAGTTGGTATGGAGAGATCATGTAGATTGGATATTATGATATCATATTTAAATGAGTTTTTGTGCAACATATTCGTACAACACCACCTTGCCTCAATCTCTATGATCTAATTAGTGTAGGAAGACTCTACCTACTATTTGAGGCTGAGTTCGTAAGGCCATCGCTTAGAGGTGAGCAAGAGTACGTATGCTCATCAAAGTTTATACCCTTGTCAACTAGGATAATGAATCAAAAATTGTACAATTCTTAAACATGATCATTCCATAGCTTAGTAGGCTAAAGACTAAGGTGACTGAAATGTAGAGATGATATGTGGATTGTTTCCTAATCCAAGCAATGGAGGGTGTTAATTCGTAGTATATATAGCTTATTAGTTAATTATATATATTGTTCCATTACATATGTCTTTTCATGCATTCACATAATTGTTAACTAACTAGGTTACAATTTCTTGTGCTTGTGTGGTACAGTATGAGGAGTACCAAAGTAGTTGGCTATAACTTACACCCTAGTATTTTTTTTTTTTTCTAGGCCATATGAAATTTAGGATTGAGCTTAGAATTGAGTAGAATGTTCCACCAATTTGTATATTGCAAGAACAAATTTAAGATAATGAATTGTGTATTATCTTAGATCATGAGTTGAAGCCTTAAGAATGTTATATATTCCCTTATTCCCAAAATTTAACGACCCAGTCTTATTGCTTGCTATGAGATACCGATTTTGTGGGTTTCGATGGACTATGGTTAATATTCTTTTTTTTTTAACTAAATAAATAATGTAATAAGATTTAGTATAATAAGTAATAATTTAATTAGAATCTCACAGTATTTAACTTATAAGATAGTTCTCCTATTATGCGAAGATACATGATATGACATCTTTAGGGCAATCTTACTAGACCCCATTTTGAGTGTTACAAAAGTGGTATCATACCTTTAAGATGTTAGAGATAAGATTAACCTACTGAACTATGAAAACAGGCAAAACTTAGGTAGAAGGAATCGAATAAAAATTAAAATTCTCAAACTCTATAATTATATATATCGAATCACTTTTATTTATCACCTTAAGATCTTTCTCATTTACGATAATGATCACCTCTTATCGAATACATTGCGAGAGTTTGCTAAGACAACATAAGATGTTAAGGGTAATAATAATAATAGTAGTAGTAGTAGTAGTAGTAGTAGTAGTAGTAGTAGTAATACCACGTCTAATGGTGAAACATGTTAAAGTGGCTTTAATAAAGGCAAGATCCATAATGAACATGAATAAGTTTTAGAGACAAAACTTATTTGAAAGAAGGAAGCATATGTTACCTATGTGTATTGTGATAGAAGTGCATAACACCTAAGGCTCAAATAATTTTAATATCCTTGTAACAAATCATTTTGACTTGAAAGAGTATTGGTTTTCTTATAGTTGAAGCCTTTTTGTTGTGTTTAAAATTAGTCTTGATCCGGATTCCATCATATTTGTAATCCGCATCACTTATCACAAATTCATGTAGCCCCATTTGGGAAAATCATAGTAAAATATTTTATTAGATTGTCTTTTTTTTTTCCCTTATATTTATTATGTGTCTAATCTATGTCTATTTGAAATATTTTATTTTAAAAAACTATTTGATTTACCAAGGTCATTGTAAGCTTATAGCCTAATAGCATGAAGACTAGCATCCAAATAGAATGAATCAAGTTCAATCCTCTTATCCCTTAATTATTTCAATGTAATAGTTGGAGGGGAAAAAAATGAAATAGAAAATTATCTCATCTGTGTTGTCTTTCTGTTTTTTTTTTTCTTTTTTCATAATTATGGTGAAAATGATAATAAGAGAATAAAAGTTAATGCCATAACCAATGAATTTCAGAAAATGAGCTCCAAAAGACAATCCTGTCTCTATGGGCTTCCACATCTATGTATGCTAGAGTTTAAGATGCGTAGATTCAAGAAGTCAATTTATGCATTAGATTCATCCAGTGTCATGTGGTAGATGGTGCAGTTGGGAGAAGAGAATGGCATATGGAAAGGCAAAAGGTTGATTTTACTATCTTTTGTGATATGCCTTTGATACTTTTCATTACGATAGCTATATGGTTGTTTTCTCTCATCCTATTCAGCAATACTCTTTAACCAGTGGAATTTTCATAGTTTCTTTTCTCTCTGTAGTTACCCTCACTCATGGGGAGTTTTGTGAACTTATCCAGTGTTTATTTATTATTGTTGACTTGTACAATAGTGAAGCTGCTGAGCTGCAGTTTAGATTGCTGACTTAGGACTGCCCACCAGCATCGTGCCGACGCCTACATATCAAACAATGCAACTTGTTCGACATCCACAAACAATACGAGGTTTCTTATGTCCTCTGTTTGGCTTCCGTCAAGTTGAATCAGAGGCTTCTCATAACGAGCAGTAGAGACGGCTCTGTTAAGGTGTGGATGTAAATTAAGATTATTGTAGATATTTATTGTACATGCATAGCATCAGGCTTAGTCAACTGATAATCCACAGGAGAAATTCCTTGTTGATAATAGTTGCAATTCGATAACCAGATTAACCATTTATTCGTCTTTATTTCTCTATGTTCGTATGTTCTCGTCCTTTTCCTTATTCATCATCATGGTTCGCTTTCCTTCCCGGGGACGAAGACACAATCCATTTTATAATAGCTCGTATCCCTATCAGTTTAAAAAGAGAAAAATTCATTTGGAAAATATAGAAGACAAGATATTTCCATGATGACAAGGTATAAGCTTGCCATCGTTACTTGTACGACCGTTGGTAGATTTTTCACTTTTAAAGCATATGCATATATGTTTGGTTTTTAAGTGCCATTAGTCATGGCCAGTGAGCGGAAACATTGACAGCAGCAGGTTCCCTTGCTAGTTGCGGTCTTCTTGTATATTTGATTTTCCTTATCCATTCAGTACCATTTGGGTTATACAAGGCAAAAGTGCACTGACATCGATACAAATAATGTCGATTATATAGTTAAAAGAAACTGTTACTTACAGCTTTTGATTTCTTACATATAATGTTGATTATACAGTTACTCAAGAAACTATAAATAAGGCATGAGTTTCTACTTCTAGTTGGTTGATTTGTGTATTTTGAGAAATATGAGTTTTCATTTATTATGTTAATTATATTTAGTATAAATTTGTGATTAATTTTTATTGTTCTCTTTTTTTGTAGGAAGATAATATTAAAAGCATAGATGCTTGAATACATATCAAAGTCTACCAAAGACTAGGATATTTGGCATATAAATGAAGTTCTTTATATTACTTTTGAGTATTTGCTAAATTGTTTATATCTTATTAGAACTTAGTTATTTCATTCACTTGTTTTGTGTATTTTGAGAATATTGATAATTATGAATCTTTTGAATGTTACTTAAAGGCGAACTTATGAGTTGCAAGTGGTTATTAATGTTACTTATGTGATATTATTATTTATAATATCTATAGATTTTCCACTATTTAAGTTTAAAATGATACACCTAAGAAAAAATTATTGCCTTTAATTATTATTGAATTATTGCTTTTATTTTGGGAATTGTTGCTTTTAATGTGCGCCAAACATTACCTATATCTAATGAAACAGTTGCCTAATAGAGGTACAAATCATTGCTTTTATCTAATTATTTGTTATCAAGACTTTGCACAAGCTGTTGCCTTTATTACAAAGCATTGTATTTTATTTCTATCAAATAATAGATTTAGTGATTGTAACATTTGTCAAATATTTATGTGTTACTGTACAAGTTTTGATATGTTATTGCATAAGTTATATGATTTGTCTTCTTGTATAACTATTGTTAACTGAAACATCCTCTATTATTGGAATATGTTACTATGATTGTGTTATTGAATGATTATGTGAGATATTTCTTGAATTTGCGCTAACTTTGATAAGAAACTAAGGACTAACTCTACCTCTTAAGGCGTTCACTTAAGTAAACCCAAGTATGAGGTCTCTATGCAAAAAAAGATAAAATCCTAAGGTAAAGGCTAGGTTAATCAAATGATGTTTAGTATGTTGCTAGGAAATCCTACCTAAGATTGATTTGATACATGATTTGATATATTTATAGTATAGCATGAAAATTACCCCTAAGCTTTCTGAAGATAACTTAGTAGCTTGGGTTTTATAAACATATATTGCTCAATCAATTTTGATCATAATTGTTGCCTAGACAAAAGGAGAAAATGTGACAAACCATTGTATATTTATAGAAAAATTGTTGCAATAAATATGTACCAACTATTGCCTTTTCAAGAGTTCAAAATTGTTGCTTTAACAAGGCTCGTACCATTATAAAAACCGTTACCTTTTATCTAAGGCAACAATGGTCATATGTAACAAACTTAAAACCTTGCCTTAAATCAAAGGCAATGGTTTTGAGGCCATAGATTATGGTTTGGTGCCATTGCTAAAAGCCTAAAATGTTGTAGTAAGGGTATAAATCTAATTTCTTGGGACTTTTTAGGTATTTAATTTTATAAAAAAAGAACATATGCATTCATACTTTCATCGTTTTCCTATCTTAATTTGCCAAAAACTTGATTTGAAAATAGTGTTAAAGTACAAGAAAGGTGAAAATAAGATGAAAATATATGTAACACCTTAAATTCATGTCATCATACTTACATATTATGAGAAACTTTAATAAAAAGGAAAAAAAAAACAAAAAATTTAATCAATATTGTAAACCCTAAGAAATTAGTAGTTAAACCCTAATTCAAATCTAAGTGTCCTAAACTGTACAATAAATCGATAAGGCTAGTAACAATAAAAAATTATGAAATTTAATAAATCAAATATAACACCGATAACAAAACCCTAAGAATTAATCGAAATCCTAAATCGCAACTAAAACCCTAAAACTGACTTACGCACCATTAATCAAAATCGAACTCGAATTTGTTCAAAACCCTAAAATTATAAACATAAACCTATAAAATAATTAAATATTACTCGATAGTGATATAATCATAGTCGAATATAATTTTCGACTAAATCGACTATTCGCGTGAAATTTTAACGAAATCGTTATAATAACTTGTAAAAATTATAATTGTAACAGATACCAATTAAATTAATAAATTTTCACAAAAATTTCAAAATTAATTTATGATGAGAATTGTTATAATTTTTATGTTTCGAAAAATTATATATATTTATTATTAATTTTTATTTCCCTTCTCTTTCTTTTTCTTTTTTTCTCTTTTCTTTCTTTTCTTCTTTTTCTCCAATTACCACGTTCTGGAAATGGAAATCAAATGGCAGCCCACGTGAGAAAATAAATTGCCATGTGTTAAGTTTACAATAAAAGAAAAAAATTGGAGATAATTACTTTGTCCCATCTTCATAAATGCAAAGATTAGGATAAGATTTTTTTTTTTTATTTTGCCTTTCTTAAACTTGCTAATCACTGAAAACAAAAGAAAGAAATAAAGTCTAGAATTTTTTTTTAAAAACAAACCGAAACCTAGAAGCAAAAACATGAGGAGAAGGAAGAAAAGGAAGGAAGGAAAAGAAGAAGAAAAGAAGAAGAAAAGAGGAAGAAAAGAAGAAGAAAGAATTAAAAGGTAAGGAATTATTTTGTAATTATAGATGTATATTATATAGTATATACAAGTATAAATATAGTATTTGTATGGTATTTTTTTCATATAACATTGCTATTACATGTCTATGTGCATAAATACTTAGATTTAATTATATATGTATGTATAAGGCTATGTATGTATACATGTATATAGATGAGTATATTATACGGAAAGAATATGTATTTTTTTAGAATACATATAATTAGTATTAAGTATTTTACAAAATAACTATAGTACATATGTGTGTGTGTGTAACCGTGAAGTATACATATATTGATATGTATGTGTATAAATTATTTTTGTGTATGTATATGTATAGTGTATATGTAGTTGTATATTTCTATAAGTAATTATATATTCTTAAATACATAATTTACATATGACGTATATATATATATAATATATAATATAGAGTGTATGTATTGTGGTATACAGAATAATATATGTATAATATATAGTATACATATTTTATAACAAATACTACATAAATATATATATACCAAATATATATG